>JARFJB010001053.1:2040000-2300007 GCA_036346205.1 Vesta saturnalis
AAAAAGTGTGGCCCTATTATACGATTTCCCAAAACTCCACCCCAAACATTCAAGGACCATCTTGTTTGGCTGTGTTCGTATCAAATGTGGGTTAGATGTCTGGTAATAGTGAAAATTGTGTCGGTTAACTCCTCCATTTTTCGAAAATGTTGCCTCATCCCCAAACAAAACAAAATCAAAGAAAAATGGTTCTTCGTCGATTTTCGATTTTGCCCATTGACAAAATTCTACTCTGCTTTAGAAATCGTTTACAATTAGCTGCTGATGTAGTTGGACATGGAAAGGTTGCATTTTATGTAATGACAGGATGCGTTAAACCGTACCATGGCTAATGCTTTTTTGAGATGAAATCTTTCGTATACTGGTATGTGGGTCTTCTGTAACGCTCAGCAACACTTTGAGTTGGTTGTCTTCCGTTATTGCATGTTTTCCTGCTTGTCTCTTGTGATAGTTAACCGATTCGGTACAGTCAAAGCGACTCAACAATTTTCTCAAACTAACTTTACTCGGTTGTCTCCGGTCTGGAAATCATTCACGATATACTCTGGACGCCAATAAACAGTTTTTGGTGCATTTACCAAGTATCCAAATCATGTCAGTCATTTCACGACGGGAAAATTGTTAACCATTCATCTCGTAGCTACTTTTCACTTCAACTATATTGAAACAGAGAAATAAATTGAACGAATAACTGAGCGAAACACTACAGTGAAACCTGTCGAACTGACAGAAATGTCAAATACAAAAAATACTTGATAATAATACAAAAACTTCGTGATAATTACTTTCAAACAGCGAATTGCAATGAATATCGGGAAATATCTCGATAACTACTTAGGTAACACATTAGGTAACACATTAGGTAAAGGGAACCTCTGACAAAAATTAAAGAGGAGTACCAGAGGACTTTGATAGTGATAAAAAATACAGGGTGTTCCATTTGAGTTAAGGAAGAAAATGACACATCCGGGTTTTGAGCCACCCTGTATACAAACCCCAAGTAGCTAAATGAATAATGGTGGGTAACGATACTAGACAATATTCTGAAACACAACTGGACAACAGATAATTCATTTCTACAGAGTGTATTGTTCTACAGGGCATTGAAATGAGTACAATTTCAACACAAAACAATCCGTATATTTCCAAATACCCTGTACAATGTATTCAACCCCGACATTCCGACATTAAAAAAATCGAAAAAATGTGGGCGTTCTGAATTTGAAATAATATACAGGGGTTCCTATTTAAAAAAAACATAAGTTAGATTCATATCTGAATTTTGGAACATCCTGTATCGTTCAAAATAATTTTAAATAATGCACTGTTACTTCATCTACCTTTTTTGTTCGAGAACTTTTTTGATATCTATGAAATCAAAGGAGTTATCGAACTTTGCATCTTGGTTGGTACACCCTGTATGTTTGTTTATGGGAATACCGAGTAGAGACAATCCAGACTTTATAATTATATTATATTTTTATTATATTATTATACATTTATAAGATGACAATAAGTCCATATTATCATACATTTTACAATGTATACTTTTCCACATGAACAAAATAACTTACACACTCCGTAAAATGACAAAGGATTGGAAACGTCTTTTGGTGACTATACACGTTCTTTCTTGTAGATTTAGAAATAGTCGTAATGCCATTACCAATTATGATTTTCTCAATTATATCTGATAACTAAGGAAGAAAAGCAGTACCAACATTAAGCACTAGTTTTTATTTATGTCTTGCAAGTGTAATAACATTATTAATATCTTGAAGGGAATAACCATTAAGTTTAGCTCTATCCAAATATTAGGTTTACCACAGCACTACAGTAATTTAACATATGTAGCTAAAATTAAAATCATATTAATCGTACACGTTGTGTTTTCAGTGTACTATAACAATTACAGTTATCAATAAACGAAAACTATTTCTTTGTTAGATTTGACTAGACCTTTAATTGATATGTCAAGTTTTTACTTGTGAATGCTTTTATAAACTTCAAATCATAACTTGATTATATATTGTTAAATTTGTTCTTTGATTATGACATTTTTCATTGTTAGCCGTCGTCCGTTAGATGGTGTTCTGATTTATAATTTTCTAGACAGTTTAGTAATATTTAATTTATTAAAGATCTAGTAGTTGTCTTTATACGTTTATCAAACGTTATACTAATATCAGAGTTATATTTGCGTTTTCATATTTCATACATTTATTTTTACGTCCGAATTAATTCTTAAAGTTAATACCATTCACTGAGGAGCATAACTGTGATTGTTATCGAAACGTTTAAATTTATATAAAAGGTAAATAAAAAATATATCATTCCATACCCAACATTATTTTAAAATACCTTAATTAAGCGATATTAAGTTTTTAGGTAAGTCGAAGGTTTAATCTCTTCTAAATATGGTAAAATAATATAATTGATACTCAAAAAAAATAATTCCATATAAATGTACTTTTCTTAATTTAAAGTTTTTAAAGTAGGTACATCTCAAAAAGAACTGCATTTGTTGAATCTGAGTCCATAAAGTAATTCATTTGCAAATTTTATGAACTGCTCATTGCATCATTTCATTCATCAAATATAGGTATTACTTCCTTGTAGTGCGTAAACAGTCTAAATACCTAAGGGAATCTAAAGTTTTAAAATATCGGACTTTAATTGGTACAACAAAAAATATAGACTTCGGAATTCTACAAGATATAGTATTACACGTATGAATTCTACGTGTCTTCCTACGTACGTGCGCAAAGTTTCATTACTTTCAGAGGCTTAGAACTCAAAATTTATCTTAGAAGGCTGCGATTGTCTTAAAATTATAATGGATTTTTTCCTGAGACCAAACCTTAAAAATGTGAATTCCACTCTAGTTCATACTAAAGAAGACCTGGAAAACCGCGTAAGAAATGCATTTCACAGTGTTACAGTGCAGGTGTTGCAGAATGTGCACAAAAATTTTATTACCACACTTCAAATGTGTCAAGATCACAATGGTGTACATTTTGAACTTTTAAACTTATTAGAGGCAATGTAATAAACGATAAGATTAGTTCATTTGGATTTATTAGATTTTTTATCTTACTGTAGTAAATAGAAATATTTAAGAAAACCATGGCATGACACTCGAGATGTTTCTAGATTGTTTATCTTGTTTTTAGTTAAATTTATCTAAAAAATACCTTTTTTATATTTCAATCAAACATAATTGATTTGGTATCATTGGATAGGTATTTAATTTTTCTATCTGAAGATCTTAGTGACCCTTGACTTTTGAAACGTTTGAATTATTTGGTAAAAAAACCAATCAAACAGCAAAGCGGGATAAGCAATTGAAACTGGCTAAAATCCTGCAAAATACTAGATTGCAACACTTGAATTGTTTAAGGCATGTTCAGCAACTGCAGATCTTTTTGGTTGACTCTGTCAATGTTTGGTATGTCTAGTACCAAAACTACGTTTTGTGGCTCCAAAGGATACTTTTTCACAAGAATAAAAGAACTTATACACCCCAGATACTACCTAAAAAGACGTTACTCACCTTTGGATCAAAAGTGTGTAAAGTGGTTATTAGACACGTAGAGAACTTCCACATAATTTATTATCATATTTAAATAACCATTTAATCATCCAAATAAATTGAGGAATTTACAAACATTCGTACATAAACTTAAGTTCTTACCATCCTTGCTTTTGTTTTTATTTGAATAACATCACATATGTACTAGTTTTCATTTTTTGTTAATTTTATACTGTTTCCCTCATCTTTTTTTAATAATACACCGTAAATTAACTGCTTTGCATTTACTAATTATTAAAATACTCTTACAATTAAAATCGTTAACCAATATTAATAGGTTGTGCATAGCGTTGCATATGTCACTAACTTTTAAAGCTAAATTTAGTAATTATTTTCAATACCTGTTAATATTTTTATTAAAATGAATTCACCTCTTATGTTCATAATTAAAAATACTTATCTGTTTAAGTAAAACTGGTGTATTTAAAAACAGATATTACAAGCTTTATACGTTTCAATTGCAATTGCAGCTATAGTCCTTAGTAAAAAAAGAAAAGTAGAAAAATTGTTAATTTTTTAAACACGATCTTTGCCCAAAAAGGTACGCATTTGAATATTTTTATTATTATAGGTATTGATACCGAAATGTGTAAGTGGGTAAAGCTACATCATTTATAGAAGAAAGTACCACAGATAACACTATCTGTTAGTATATTAAGTTATTACGATATTCAGAAGAAATTATACGTTCGAATTACCTAAGTTCTAGTATCTCCAACACAAGAAAGAATTAACGTCTAAAGTAAAGCAACGTTTCAGGTGTTAGTTTTTGCATTGACAATGTAGTTTTAATTAATTCCAAGTCAGGCATGGGTCTGTCAAGTTTGTTAAATTATTAATAATGCTTTCTACATTCGGCAATATTGCCAAAGTTAACAAATTTCGTGTCTCTGTTAATAAGAAAGTTGCTCATGTTTAAGGCAAGTCAAGTGGTACACTTTGCATATAGTCATTAAATAAATTACGTGCAAGCTATTAGTTCATGGCTAGTTTCCTTGTAATTAAAAAATATTTATATTTTCCATTACTTCAGACTGTAGAACGATGGTCTAGCAAATTGTATGCATACATTCTGCAAATGTTGTAAAAGTTAGAATTGATTCAGACTTGTAAGGTTTATTGTGAAAACTACGCTACAGAGATAAAAAAATTAAAATAGCATATTTTCGAAATTGAAAATGTAGCAATATCTACAGAAATCTTATTAACCCCTTAAATAATTTTCAAAAAAGTTATAATACATTAACGCTTACTTTAAGATTTCAAAGTGTATGTAGGAGATAATTAATTAATATTTTTTATGCACAGCCCCCTTCCGGTGCACGGATGGGGCAGGTCAGCTTCGGGGGAGACAATGCCAACACCGCCGACAGTAACCAACGTCCGGAGAACGCACTCGACGCTTTGTTAGACGAATTGCAAACATTTTCAAAACCACATCCCGCCACTGTTAATACACAAATGCCTCAAGCTTCTTACTCAGATTCAACCCCTTCTGATCCGCCTGCGATTCCAATTAAAGGTATTCCACCATCACATAGTGCACATTTTAGTCATCCCCATATGTCAGAAATTGGTAGAAAAGGTAGCGTGGATTCAGCGGTACTTTTACCAACACAAAATCTTACCGTCACTACTGCAACAGGTAGTTTAAGAAGACTTCACTCGTATCCTAGTGGGTCTGATACAGATAATAGTCCCCCAATTCAACCACTTAAACAGACAGATATAAAGTCTAGCAGTAAACCTCCTATTCCTGAACGTAATGTGGATTTGTTTCAACATATATCAGGAAAACGTGTTCCACCACCACCTCCTCCTCGAACTAGTTCCAAATCTCCATTGGCGTCGCCCACTTCACCCAATTTACCTGCAAGATCTCCTGCTACTGGTTTGCAACATATCCAAAATGTACAAAGTATGGCTGAAAAACCACAATCACAGTTTGAAGCAGCAACACAAAACTTGGGTTTAAGTACTCTTCGTCGTAATGTTCCTAATAGATCTAGTATAAAAGACAACAAATCTCAAACGCTCCCCAGGAATATAGGCTCCAATTTACAGGTGCATACACAACCAGCAACACTGAGCAATGAATTACAAAATGTTAGCAGTAGCAGTTGCGAGAGCGTAAATTCTCAAGATGGTACTAAAAAAGGTTCTAGAAAGGAAGAGTTGGAGCAAAGACATCAAGAGCTTTTAAAAAAACAAAAAGCTCTTCAAGAACAGTATGCTAGACTACAACAAATACAAAGAGGTAATAATACTTTAGCTGTAGTACCTCCTGCTCCTGACCAGTTGCTTAAAAAAACTGGTAGTGAATCTAATTTACTGCAAAAAATGGGATTACAAATGGCAACTACTCAAATGACTGGTTCACTTACACATTTACCTAGTACTATGGTAAATAGTACTGGCATTGGTAACAATGTTACTAATACTTCTACTAACATAAATACAACACAATCACTGAGTTTCACAAAAGCTGATACAAGTACCACTGAAAACAATATACATTCAACTACATCCAGCAAGGTATACGAAACAGATATACTGTGACCAACCATCTATAATAGAATACAAACTGTATGTTGAGTTGCTTTTGTGTTACCAAATTAAAATATGAGCGATGCCTACGAATTACATTATATTAACCTTTTTTAAATTCTAATTCATTTAAAATCATTAACTAAAACCTAACTGTTACACTTGTTACAGAAACAGTCTAGCTGGCGCAGAATCAGCTTATGTTGTGTGCTTCGAGAATACGTATTCGGTAATTATAAAAAAAACTGCTTAATTATAAAGAAAATTATAAATTAAATTAAATAATTAGATATTACTATTTCTATACATTTCCCTAAAGTAGAATAAACTAAGAGAAAAAGGGACCCAAACTACAATATCATCAATATTAAGTAAAAGCAAGTATGATTTGTAAATATAATTTAAGTAGAATAAAGTATATTAGAGCAGTTAGTAGCTTTTACAAGAAGCTCACAGCATGCATATTCTCCACCAGCTAAAACTGTAGTTTTGTTTTAGTTAGCGTTATAACAAATTAAGATTGTAGTAAATGCTTTATTTGTTAAGAGAATACTTATTGCTAAGAAAATGAACAACTAAGACAGCATTTGTGTCAATCGACTCTCTTGAATTGCAATTGCTTTTAAAATATTTTCAAAACGAAAAGTTATTGTATTTTAAATCAAAAATTAAAAAAAAACATGACATTGTGCATTTTCTAGCACTGTGTAAGCCCTTTCCATCATCATATTACTTTTATAAAAATTGTATTTTATACTTGAAAATGGCAAAAAGATTTACCTCATGCGAGGCTTTTTATGTTACAAAGATAATAGTAGGCGTTTTTCTATTTTTATTTGGTGTAATTCTTCATATCATAATATGGTATAAATGTTATATGTACTGATCAAGTTCAATGTTGTTCAAAATCATTGATTTTTCATTCAACTAAATGATTTTTGTACATCGTTTGGACAATTTCTATAACATGCTGAAATAGGTGTAATATAGTGAGGTAAGAAATTTGAACTGTTGCAGCTTATTCTAATATCGCAAAATTTGCCAAATGCTCAGTAGTTTAAATTTTTGCAAAAAGTAGTTTTAGTTATGTAATATAAGTTCCTTATTTAAATTTTTTGGAATAAAATATTTATTTTGGGAAAAAAGCAATATTACATGTTTATTCACTTTGGCACATCTCCTTAGCTCTTCTTTTTAATGTAAATAAACACATCTAAGTATAAAGATGTTTCGCACAAGTCCACATTAAGATATTATAACACCACTATTGTCATATAATTGTTTCTGAATGTAATTGTATATATAAGATTAAATCCTAATATCAATCATCACAGAACATTGGATCTAAATAAATATATGTACCGAAATGTTTTCATTTATATAAAGAAAACTTCCAAAATTATGAATATTGCTCAAAGTATGTTTTTAAGTAATTATTCAAATGTAGGGCTACCAGTTTATTAATATTCTTTTATATTTAAGTCCTGCAACTTTACCAAAGATTCGGTAAATGTAGCGCTAGCAGTTTATTAATATCCTTTTATATTTAAGACCTGTGACTTTACCAAAGATTTGGTGTAAAATTACTATATCCAATGCAAGCACCAGGCAAAAATCAACAGTATTATATACAGGGTGGATACAATTCAAATGATATACAATAGCACTTAAGTCGGACTACGGACACTTTTCACTTATTAATTATTCATTTGGCCTCACCCTGTATTTGATAAATGTATGAAATGAGAGACTTAATTGTGCTGATGCTTTTTTTGTAGATAGAGGATATATTGTATTTGCAATTTTTTGTATTAATTTGTAAATGTTTGGTTTGCTAGAGTGGTGGTTGCTAACGACTTAGGTGCCAATGTAAAATTGATTATTGTAATTAAATACTAAATACAATATTTAAAAAAGTCATGTAATTTTCTTAAAACAAGGTTTACATTTGAAATTTAAATTTATTATGATAAGTACATGACAACAGGCACCGAGAAAGATTGTTTAAGAGTGAGATGTGCATTCGTCTGATTTGAAATAGCCGTTTAAGTTTCAAGTCTATTAACTATACAAAAAAAGTTTTTATAGTATGAATCCTTCTTATGTTTAAATGTAAAAAATAATATTGAGGACAAATATTTGCAAGAAGAATTGTTTCTTGACATTCAAACCGAGTGAATCATTATCAACCTAGGTGAAGGTAGCAGCACAGAAGAGTACTGTACACTATTAAGTCATTAATTAACTTTATTTAGTAGATGTTAATTTGTTATGAATGTAAATATTTATGTACGACATTAATAAAAAACACAGATTTTATTTGTATTTTGTAAAGGTGTACTATTATTATGTTTGACGCCACTAGTAATTTGAACACACGAATTCAGGTGTGTGACCTGCAACAATCTTTCTCTGTGCAAAAAAAATAGTGTTAGGTGGATGGAGTTCTGATATGCATTACAGTATACAGTATGGTTCAGTATAAGTAGCACATAATTCCAATACATGTTACAAGTTAAAGTCGTTAACAATAATATCAATTCCACAACTCAGCATTTCGTCATTCTACTAACGAAGAGTGAACTGTAATTTACAGATTAGTGCAGTGTTATACGGCTAGATTCTTTTTCCACATGTAACACACTAATATGACTTTATTCATTAGTATGGACTGGATATCAAACTTCGTGTGAGGAAAAATGGTAACAATGGAAATATAATAATAGTTTTTCTAAACCTTTCAGCTCAAAATCAATAAAATAATAAAAAATTTGGTGAATTTATGTTATTTCAAATAATCAAATCACTACTGTTTGAAATGTAGTAAAAAATCAGGGACTTTGTTTGTGTGGTTCTTTTAACAAAAAAAAAATGAAACAAAAAGCAATTCAAAATAGCGATTGTATTAAGATTTTATATAAATGTCTAGACTCCAATGATATCTGCTGGTGATAGTGTTAGTGGTGGTAATGGGGAGGTAAGAAGAAGGTTAAATTTTATTCCAATAACTCAAAGCTTGAAAAGCGACTGCATTCAGATTTGGCGTAAGTATTTGAATGAATTGACTCAAATAACAGACAGTAGGAAAGTTTTTGGAGTCAGTTGACTTAAATTTTTCATCGCTTGTTTTAAACTTGAATGAATTAAGTGTATAAATAACCACCATTTCGACATCTATTGGATTTAATTAGTGAAGGGTGGTTTTGGGTAGACAAAATGTGTAACATATGGATGTCGTGGCTATATGATAATGGGTAGAGTTGATCACATCACTAGGTTTTAATAATTTACCTAAGATTAAAAAGAATGTTCTTTATACGTACAGAATAACAAAAACATTAATATAATTTCATAGTTCTTTATACAACTTCATTTTATTTTTACTTTCTAGTGCATAAGTATTGTTTTCATGAAAAAATCGATCTGTTTGTGTTTGTCAGTTTTGTGAATCTTCGGTAATCCATAGAATTTCAGACATTTCGATGACTTCTTAACATGGTATAGGTTTTTCTACTTCGATCTTGTGTTTCTTGTTTTTGTTTTTGTCGTTTTTTTCAACTACATTCTAGGATCCTTCGCGATTGATTGAAAAAGATGGTTTATCTTATTATTGTAGTCCTGGACATCCATACTGACTGTGGCGTTTCCTCTGCCTGTGGACAATATTACGATGTCTGTCTTTTTCCTCAAAGCTTTTAATGCATTGACTTCTTGTCCAGTTAAGTTCCTTTTTGAGAGTTGGGCATACCTCATCAGTACTCTGGTCACCTCTTGACATCGGCACATTTTAGCTTTTTAACTGGGGTGGCAAGACCTACCTGGGTTGCGGGGTGGATATGGAATAATCCCAGGTGAAAGGGGGGTTTGGGGAAAATTTTTAAATATTGGTTTTAAATTTGTTAGTTTTTCAGACTATTTTTACAACGATTTAATTGCTAACAATTTACCGTAAAACAATAATTTTTAATGACACATATAGTTATTAACTAAACTACATGTAAAGAAATTATCGTTCACACACTAATTTTAATTTATGTGCTCAGCCCATTTGTTTATGATAAACATGATACAAAAAAAACTTTTACTTTTACTTAATGTCATCATGTCAGCATACACAAGTTATTTTTATCCAAAGAATTCTTCTCATCTGGCTTGAATTAAAGTCATCAATAACTTTGGAAATGTTTACTTCAACAGTCCTTTCAATAGCCAAAAGAGCTAACGAGGACATCCTCTCCTAGCCATTCGTGTTTCTGGTGTATGTTTTAACCGTCGTAAGCAAGATGCCGAGTTCATTGGAATCGTAAAAAACAAACGAAAAAGTTCACTTTTCAAAGATTTATGTACAAAAACGTCAGCTCTTTCTTGAATAGTTTTGTTTCTTGATTCTTCCGTTTTATAAAAATATCTCAGTTCGCACATACTGTACACTGGCTGTGTCTACATCATCTATTTCCTCGTTTAGGATATCAATAACTGGCCAGAGGATTGAAACTTTGTAGTACTGCTGTACAGATTCAAATGAAGCTTTTCTCCCTCCCCCACTTTTTGAGGGAATTTTGCTCTCGGCAGTTCGGCGACTCTAAATCCGCAGTTGTCAGTGATTTATGTGCTGTGATTGAACAACTTTATGAAAAACGTCTGTTTTGAAGGATTGAAATACTTCCAGTGTGCTATTTTTTTACAGATTTCACAACTTCGTAGGTCACACTGCTTGACTGAAGGGTTTTGACAGTATGTCACATTGTGCTAGAACTACCCTGAGTCAAATACAAAGTTCAAGTCCTCCATATTTTCTAACAAAGCATTGGCTTGTCCATCACTGTCTGGGTGTGTCCCAGAAATCTCTCATAGAGTCCTAAGAGTGGTATCAACCTTATCTAATAAAGAACGCACTGATTCGACACGCAAGCCCATTTGATATTACACAAAGACTTCAATGTTGATGTTCCACCACTAAAGCTTTTTACACTTTTTTGAGTGTATTCAAAAACAACATGTCGTTTAGTTATTTCTCAATGAAGTTGTAAAGCCTTTGAAGTACAAATAACGTGTTTCTTATTGAAGTCACGCTTGTGCAACAGCTTACAATGCACAAGTTTAATATATGTGCATTGCAGTGAATGTACATTGCCATAGGGGCTTCTAGAATAATTATAGCTGCCACTCCTTTGTATAGGCTCATGTTGGAGGCCCCATCGAGCACGCAAATATTCAACGTTCAAGTGCAGTGAAATCAAAACATTCTTAAGTTCGTTTGCCAGTGTTTCACCGTCAGTTTTTTTAGCACGGTAAAACCTTACAAATAACCCAGGAACTTCTAACTTATCATTCACATGCCTCAAGACAATATATTTACTTGTTCGTGCTTTGGTATGTCTTGAGTCTCATCAGCTATAATTGCAAAAACGTTTACCTCTTTAACTTCTTTAGCACTGTGCAACTTAATTTATTCCCCAACAATGGACAGTAGCTCATTCTGGCAAATCGCTGAAGTATACTGAAAATTTTTGCGATGCTCTCTGTACAATTTTTTTATTGAACTACACATGCCCGAATTTGAAGCGAGCCGCCGTAACTTTTTTATTTATTGATGGATTTTATCGATTTTTGAATTATTTTTTTCTAAATTATTCAGATCCAAATGTCAGTTTAAAAATACTTATATTTTCTACATACGTAGCTGCTACAGTGTGATATACGTAAGAAGATTTTTTTAACTTTTTTCAGTGGAGTGTCTCGGTCTTATTGAACGCAATAGCTACCTACATTTGTCGTCATCATACCAGTTATTAAATTTTAGGTCTATTGTAGATCAACAGATAAATTGAAATACACTTATATTTACACTTGTAATTTTCGAGTTGGTAAACAAAATTTAAAGAATGTAAAGTTGGTTTAGACAAGATTTTGACGTTTTTGATCAATTATTTGACACTTCTGTCACTTACTCTGCAATATAATTATTACTTAAATTAAAATGCCTCGATTAGAAAACGTTCTTATGGAAAGGAGTATTGGACTGACTGAGTCAGGTGTTTCGGGTAGAGAAGTCAGTAGACGTTTGGGTGTTTCAAGGTGTTCCGTAAATCGGGCATACACATCTAATTATACACATGGCGGAGGCTACAGCGTTGCACAACCCCTGCAGTACTGACATTGAAGTTCTAAATTCCACGCAGGTGAAACAGATTTTACTTAAATCAAGAGGAGTTACCAATGTTACTATAATAAATAGACTTAAGGAGGCAAATTTATCCTCCAAACGCCCCGCTCGGCATCCAAAATGCATAAAAGAAGCCGTCTACAGTTTGTCCGTGACCTCCTACACTGGAACGATGTGAACTGGTCAAACTGTCTATTTACAAATGAATCGCATTTTGCTTACATCCAGACAGTAATCGCAAATACGTGTGGAAGCGACAGGATGAGGTATGGCCAGAATTGCACTGTAGAACACGTTCTTTTTGGTGGACGGTCTGTAACGGTTTGTGGAGGCATAGCACTAGGCAACCGGAAAAGCGTGTTTATTAACTCAACGGTGAACGCTCGAAATTATCTAAATCGGTTACTGGAACCAATCGTTCTACCATATGCACAGGCTGAGGGTCCAGCATTTGTTTGTATGGACGATAATGCCAGGCCTCACCGCGCTGTTATTGTCAACATTTTTTAGGGGAGCATGGTATTACACGAATGGTATGGCCCGCATTGTCTCCAGACCTCAATCATATAGAGCATGTGTGGGACGCTCTTCAAAGACGAATTTCGAGTCGCCGTCATGCTCACAATAATGTCAATGACTTGGCTATTGCTCTGTAGGAAGATTGGGACGCTCTGCACGGCGACTTAATCGACAGGATTATAAGGAGCATGCCCAGTCGATGTGATGAAGTAATAAGGACTCAAGGGAGAGCAACTCATGATTAATAATAATTATAATAATTCTTAACTGTAGCTTAAGTTTAGATAATTGACGTCATGATTATGTATTAGATGTTTTGTAGTTTCAATATTCAATTGTTATTAAAGCGTCAATACAATTTTTTTTTTATTTATCTCTTGATCTATAAAATTCAAAAACTAGTATGATGAAGACAAATATTGCCTATTATACCATAGAGTAAATATATAGGGTGTTCAATAATGCTGAGACACTCCACTGAAAAAAGTTACAAAAACCTGCTCACGTATATCACCCTGTAGAGGCAGCGTATGTAGAAAATGTAAGTATTTTTCAACTGACGTTAGAATCTGAGTAATTTAGAAAAAATAATTAAAAAATCGCTAAAATCCATCAATAAATAAAAAAGTTAGGGCTTTGTAAACTTGTTGGACATTTTCAAATTCGGCCCTGTATATTATCTTTGGAACGAAGCTTCATCATCTACAAAAAGTTTTCTCAGTTATTTGAATCTTTAGATTCATCATGACCTCTTAGGGCAATAGATTGCCTACCACGAAACATCAACGATTCACACAAAGCTTCTAAATACAATACATTTTCTTATACTTCTGAATACGTTTAATTTAGTTTTTTAATAACAATGCCACTTTTGTCTGCTTCTTTTAGAGAATTCAGTTTAGTGTTACTACTTCGAAGCGAGTTACTATTTTCATGATTCTCAAATAGTTTTACAGCTTTCTTCCATTTGGAAAACCCATGAGTTCTGGTCGTCTTAGGCTCAAATTGTGTGTTCCTTTCATAAACCCCAAGTACCAGTCTTCTCCCGGTCTATTGTCGGTAAAGAGCGTTTTGATATTATTAAGAGTTACATATTATTCCTTCACTAAATGTAACAGTTCTTCCCTATCAACTGGATATCCCCAATCGGCCCGAGCTAATATGTACTGCGCTAATTGTTCTTTAACATCTTGAGATAATGCAAGAGGTCTGCACCGCCAATTTTATTATTAATTTTTCGGCCTAACAGTCGTTGATATATCACTGACCGGCTAACTTTAAAATGTTCTTCTGCCTGGCGGTAAGTCATTCGTTTAGTCTAAACGGCTTCACATGCTTCTGCGAGTTGCTCAGCTGTGTAACTAGGAGGTACATTCTTGTGTTTATATGTGCGAGGCGTCTTTAATTCAATGATTCTTACAGTTTTCTATTGAAACTCTGAAACAATATAAACTGGATATAGTGCCTACAATTACCCCAATGAGATGTCTAACAATAATATAGGGTAAGGGTGGACGTATTTTTTTGCTAACTATGTAAACAACAAAAATCTGAAAAAATAACACAAAAATAAAGAAATAAAATCACAAATTTTGCCGAAAAAAAATTTAATTGCTCAAAAAACAAAAATTAGGTATATAAGTAATCCAACACAGCCAGTACCGAAAAAGTTGTAAAACCATATATTTTCAATATTTACATTTATTCCTCAAAATGGATAGAAAAGTACTAGAAACCTGAAACAAAAATTTAAATTAGTGTATAAGTATATAAAGGAAAGTATATGTCCCAGGAAAAGATACATGTAGCTGACTTGTTATTACGAAACTATTTAAGTAATAATATAGATGATTCTGGGCTAGAGGCGGTGTATAATTTTCATTCCATTGATTAAGAAAAGAAAGTTGCGTTTATTGAGGCAACAAATAAAGATCAAATAGTGCATTTATTAAAAAAATATTATAATGAAGGATGGCCAAAAGATAAGGGCAAATTCCCACAAGCCATTCAACCATATATTAATATCAGAGATGATATATCAGTAATTGAAGACATTTTGTTTTTTAAAGATAAGTTAATTGTACCAGCTAGTTTAAGGCAAGAAATGATAAAGTTATGTCATGAGGGACATTTTTGAATCACTAAGACTTCCCTAAGCGCAGCAGAGTCTCTTTACTGACCAAATCTTAAAATAGATATAGAGAATTATATTAAAAGGTGTAGAGAGTGATAAAAGAATAAACTAAATAATGTTAAATAGCCATTAATTTGTCATAATATCCCAATCAAACCATTTTTCAAAATTGCTTCTGGTTTATGGGAGTACGGTAGTAAGAATTATTTAATTATATTTCATTTCTGATGAACTTTTGGTCTAGTCGTTATTGTACAGTACTATTTACACACTTAATCGTTTATTGTTCATTACAGTAGTATTTACACACTAATTATTAAACGTAGATCGTATACACGGTACTGGGCCGGCGCGGGTCGAGCGGGTGAAGGGGCTTGCTGTGGGGCTCGGTGTACGGCGGGCGAGGTCGATCTGCACGAGGTGCCACCTCGGTCGGTGATGATGAGGTTGCTTACTCGGCGTCGGGGGGAGCGGTGTAACCATCGAAGACACGTGCGATCGTTGTCGGAAGACCCGGAAGTCGTTCCGTTGTCGGCGGCGCTGGCGGGCGGCTTCCGTGCGTACCATCTGTACTTACAGGGCAGCAGGCAGTTGACTCTGTAACAACCCTGCCCGGCAGGGGCGCGCCGTTCACGTGTCGAATGTGTCAGCGAACACAGGCGCCAAGAAAATGTATATAAATTCAAAATTCGTTATAGGTTGCGATTAAAATAATTCAATATCGCCTTACTTTATTATAACTTATTTATGATCTCAGTAATTATTCTTGTTCTAACATGAATAGTTCGTATAGTCGTGTTAATATCATGTATACAGTGGACTCTTCATATTAAATCGCCGATGGATATATAGCCGCGGGGGCGGGAGCGCGGGCGACGCGGCGGCGGAAATTTGTCCACGCACGAATTTACAAAATGAAGCGCAAGCGTTCTAACTCGTTTAGTCTTGTTAAAACATGCATTACTTGAAATCGTCTGTGATTGAACAAACTTATTATTTGCTTCATTCTTCTTCAGCAAGCAGTACTGCACTAGTGTAGAATTTATGTACCTTGTATTTTTAAAATATTTGTGAGTGAATGTGAATTTAAGAATATCAAGAACATTAAAGATTAAAGGTAAGCTATTTTGCATTTAAAATAAACATACATACATAACAATACGCATTTCCCAATAGGGATAGCGATCATGTTTGCAAAATCTAGAAAAAAAAGTAATAAAAGCGAAATTATTCGAAAATGTTACTTCATACTTTCCTATAATTAAAGCAAATAACGCAAACAAGACTTTTGGTAATAGAATAATTACATTTATAATTTATTGAATATTTTTATTTAGATGTCTCAAGAAAGAAAGAAAAGAAACTCTCCGGGCATCAAAATTTAATTAATAAAAAGACGCCAAGAAGAACAAGAGAAAATGCTTCAAGATTAACACAGTATTTTACAAAACAAACGACCAGAACTGACCAAGATGGTTATCCGCCAGATTCAATTCAGGAATCAGTACCCGGTTGCAGTGTAGATGAATTTAAAATACAAAGTCAGCCAGGACCAACTCCCAGTGAAGATAATCAAATCGTTGAAGAAATTACCCTGTTTTTGGATCTGGGGACTATACTGAAGAGACAGGTACAGATACAATAAATAAATGTGCATTTGATGACCCAGGGCTTTGGCCGGAACCAATATCTCACATATCTAGGCAAGCTATTATAAAAACGGGTCCTAAACAAATAAAAACTTTAATTTTCCGCGTGATTTGTTGGGTCGAACATTTTCTGAAAGTTACTATAAGAGAAACTTAAAAATGGTGAAGAATGTAATAGAAATTGGTTGATTTACTCAATTACGAAAAATAATGTTTATTGCTTTTGTTGTAAACTTTTCGAACCTTCTCAGCAAAATAGATTTATTCAGGGATTTAATGACTGGCATCATATAGCAATGTACCTAAACCGCCATGAAAAACTTCCACTCACTTTACTAACTACAAAAATGGACAGAGTTGCTTCTATCGTTCAAAAATAAAACTACTGTTGATTATTTACAGCAAACAATATTAGACATTGAAAGTAAACGATGGTATGAAGTAATAAAGCGAATAATTTATGTAATTCAATTTTTATGTAAACAAAATTTAGCACTTCGAGGCAATGGTAATTTTTTAAAATGTATTGAAATGCTAGACGTATAAATAGCGATTCTGAATTTCACAAAATGCCTACATATCTAGGAGACAAAATCCAAAATGAAATACTTTCCTTAATGGCTTTTAATATTAAAAATCATATTATAAATTTATGTCGACAAAATAAATATTTTTCAATAATATTAGATTGCACTCCGGATGTTTCTCATATTGAGCAAATAAGTGTAATAATTCGATTCTTTCATTTCAATTTAGCATTAGGATCGACTGAAATACATGAACATTTTTTAGCATTTTATCCAATTTTAGATGTTACAGGGGCTGGATTAACAACATTTCTTATTGATCTATTAAAAACATTAAATTTAGGCATAAATAATATAAGAGGCCAAGGCTATGATAATGGCTCTAACATGCGCGGCAAAAATAGTGGCCTACAAAAAAGAATTTTAGATTTGAACCCGCGAGCTTTTTATGTTCCTTGTGCGAATCACAGCCTGAATCTAATTGTAAATGATGCCGCTAATATCAACCATGAAACAATAAATTTTTTTAATATAATACAAGAATTATACAAATTTTTCTCAGCGTCTACTAATCGATGGAATATCTTAATCAAGCATGTTACTAATTTAACTTTAAAGCCCTTATCCGAAACACGCTGGTCAAGTAGAATTGATGCCATAAAACCTCTCTATAAATATTTACCAGAAGTTTTTGATGCATTATTTGAAATTTGCAATGACCACACAAGAGTCGACGAACAATCTAAATACCAAGCAAAATGTCTGGGAGAAAAAATGTCTACATTTACATTTATTTGCTCCGTTAAAGTGTGGTATGATATTTTAAATCAAGTAAATTTTGTGAGTAAAATGCTTCAATCTTAAATTACAAATTTGCAACTTGCTTTGGATGCATTAAACAAACTAAATTACATTTTTAACTAATTATCGATCTGATGCTAGTTTTGCAGAAATTGTTGAAAGTTCCAAATTAATTGCAGAAAAGTTTGACATAGAAACTGAATTTCGTAGTGCGAGACCATTAAGACGACGTAAAGAATCTACTCAATTTGATTATGAACATGAAGATCAACCTATAGTAAATCCTGAAAATTCATTCAAAGTAAATTTTTATTTCTGTATAATAGATCAAACTTTAATTTCGTTACAAGACAGATTTTCTTTATTAAAAGAACATATGGATTCATTCCAATTTTTACATTCATTAGATAATTTACAAAATAAAGAATACCTATTACCTTGCTGCAAAAAATTACAAGCGAAATTAACTCATGAAAATCAGTCCGATATTGACGCAGATGATTTATGTGAAGAAATTTTACAATGTCAAGTATTTATTACGAATTCAAAAAAAGATATATCCCAAATAATTCGGTATATTTATTCAAATGATTTAGTAGGAGTTTTTCCAAATTTTACTGTAGCACTCCGTATTCTTTTATCATTACCTGTGTCAGTTGCGTCCGCGGAGCGGTCTTTTTCGAAATTAAAAATCATAAAGAGTTATTTACGCTCCACAATGGCGCAAAATAGATTATCAGATCTCGCAATAATTTCAATTGAGTCTGACATACTGGATAAACTTGATATTCATGATATTATCCAAACTTTTTCTTGGTAAAAGCTAGAAAAGTAAAATTTATATAATGACTTATTTACATTGTTTGTATTTAATTTACCGTATAATATGTATTATGTTTATATTATAAATATTATATTTTTCATTTATTATTGTTGTTTATCTGTTTTCTTGTGTTTGTAATTTTGTATTTTAAATAAAAAAGTTTACACAGACTATTTCAATCTTTGTGTGTTTTTTATTTCAATGCGTTAAGAGTATAACAAAAACAGTCATTTAAATGTCCCTAAACATAAGCCTAAAAATTATAGTATTTCAAATTAATTATTCATGATTTTTTTATTCATGTCGTATTACTTAAAAATGCTACTAGAGAATTAAAAATTAAAGTGTGCGAACCTCTAGTTGTTGGGGATCTTATCACCTAGACATGCAAAATATTTATTATATTAGTTTTTGATACAAATGTTTTTAATTAATGGGTCGCCGCATGCTCCTGGCGCGCCCCTGCTGCCCGGGCTATAAGAAACACCGGCGCAGGGGGTTAGGTTGTTCTTATCCGGGGTGTGGGAAACTCCGGTGTAGAACGCTAGTTCGCCTCGGTCCGGGCTATAAGAAACACCGTTGCAGGACGCTTGACTCTGTCTAGGCTGTAGATAAATTCCGGAACAGAATGATCCTTTGGCTGGTTTGCTTCCCTTATAAACCCGAATGCGAGGGCGTTTCGTGTGTGGGGGTAGCGTTGAAGGTTGTGCCTTCGCGCGTAGGGGTAGCATCACCCCCAGAAACTCATAGAAAAGTTTAAAATTTGTTTTGATACTAACGGCGTGTGATTGCTGACAATAATATCCCTATTTGTCATATAAATTTAAAGAATTTGCTAAAGGTATATTAAAGAAAGGGGATGAGTTGAGCACATCTTTATTAAATTATAGAAATACACCTATTATAGGTATTGGTTTGACACCGGCACAGTTAAATTTTAATTGTAGAGTAAGAACGAAATTACCGAAGTCAAAATTTGTTAACTAATGTAAAAATGGATATAGTATAGAAAGCAAGGTTATTAAAAAACAAGAACTAGCAAAAAGATATTACGATTTAAAAACTAAAGAACGAGAAGAACTTAAACCTGAACCAAAGAGTATCTACAAATGAGTGCCACAATAAGAACTGCCGTACAAACTGGACAGATTCAAAGCACTTCTGCGCTACATACCGCGGACTTCCTTAAAAACATCAATAATTTAGGTATTTGATTCTTTAAATAGTCGTCGAGTATTTGGAACAAGCCCATATGCGTGTGCCTTGTCTCAAAAAGTGAGTCACATTGAAGAATTTTTAAATAGTTTTATGGGTTTAGTTCTAACTATTAAATCCGTCCTGCAATTGTGGGATGATTTAAAAGAATCAGGTTACCATTTTCTACTAACAAGCAGACTCCATCAAAACCCTTTGGGGAATTTGTTTGCAGTAATGAGATATAAAGGCGGAAATTCTTCAAATCCTACCGCAAATTTTTTCCGACAAGCACTTCAACTTTATATGCTTGCAAAATTGCATCATCCGGTTGATAATTCCAATTGCGAAAACGATGACGATGATAACATGACGGGAATACACCAAGATGAAGAAAAGTCAACGAGGATGAACGAGGATCAACCGTTTTTAGTGAGTGACAGTAGTGGAAAAAACGACTGCAGTGTAAACGAAAAAAAGTACATTAGAAAGTTGTGCGGTCGTGTATGTTGCAGGATACGTTGTGTATAAAACGTTAAAGTACTTTAATTGTAAAAATTGCAACAGTATGTGCAGTGATAATGGTGACGACATTTTGCAACAAAATGATCAATTGCTACTTTTGGAAAAAAACTACTGCAGCAATACTAAAGAGCTATTTGGGAACCGTGTTGCGTTTTTAAAAAAGCCGTCGGGCACTGTGGTTAGAGTAGTAACAACATTGTTAAATTTTTTTGATGATTATTTCAAACATCAATCATCTTCAAATTTTATGAAAATATAATTATAAATAGTATAGACATCGTAAATGTTTCAGAACCTAATTGGTTGCAAGAAGTTAATAGTTGCCACTGCCATAAATTATTTGCTTTAAAAGGCAAGAAATTAAATCATTTAAAAGGAGTATAAAAAGTAAACAGTTTTTTTAACTGTACAAACGCATAGAATTTTAAAACTATTATTGTGATATTGTTTTGTTTTAAATATTTCATTCCAAGTTCCGAAACTCTAAATAAAAGTATCCAAAATAAATATCAGGTAGCAATAATAATAAAGGTTGCAGATTTTTTTATATTGATTATAGATTGAACGTCCTTATATGAAAGAGCACCTTACTATCGGTCTATAAAAGAATTTATTTTTTAAGAATTGAAATGGCGATCAATTATTATCATTTTTATTGTTCTTATTTATTCATTTATTCCTCAGAATTGTTTTTAGAAAATAATAAGTAGGTACCTATGTAAATGTAAAACTGCAGAAAGTTATGTGACAAAGATTCGGCAACGTTGAGATATCTTTGATTTAAATTTCATAACTTGCAGGTAGTTGACCTTTTTGTAAATGAAGAGTTTATCGCCTCAGGCATGTTGCGTACAAATAAACGTTATAAATTTGAAAATTTGGTTAGGTAACACACCTTACTAAACGACAGATTATTTAATGGCGTTGCTTCTACACGAGCCCCGTAGCGGCGAGTGTAGGAATCGACGAGTGATGGAAAACGTGCGTCTAGCTGCAGAAGTGATCCAACCAATAAGATTTAAGAACAGTTAAGGACTGGAATAGACGGCCTCCATTAAAGTTTGACATTTAAATGAGAGAGACAAAAGTTCTACCCTTCGATCATGAAGTGATCCAACCAATAAGATTTAAGAACACTTAAGGACTGGAATAGACGGTCTCCATTAAAGTTTGACATTTAAATGAGAGAGACAAAAGTTCTACCCTTCGATCATATATACTACGTGGATAGAACAAATTTCTATCCAAATGTCCGATACACCACGGTGCAAATATATCTGTCGATCCTTTACAGCATAATTTAACAGATGCGCATGATCGAAAGGTGTTTGTATGCGAGATATGATATCGATTATCGGTAGACATTGTACTTTTATCCGTTTGTTTACAACGTGAATGCTCTTTATTTATTTGTTGAAAATTACTTGTTATTTAGTGAAATAAACATGTCATACTGTGTTTTGTGCAGAAAATGTAAAACTCCTGGGAATTATCAAATATCATACTTTGGGTATGTTTTTAAAATTGTTAGATTATTTTTAATCAGAAATTTTTGGTTAGGTTTCCAAAAGATCGGTTTACTCGTTTAGAATGGATTAATTTTTGTAAATTAAAATTTGTTCATTACATTCTGATGAAATAAATTTTATAGATAACAGAAAAGGTGGTGGACTTCGAATTTTAAAGCGTGGCTCTATACCATCTGTTAAGCAAGCCGTTTTGGAAAGATAATTCATTTGTACTTACATCTTAATATGTATTTATTTATTAAGGATTTAATATCAGTTGTAGTAACGTGAACTTCAGTTTGGGTTCAAATGTAGCAAATGACCACAACCAAATTCCATGCTCATCCGAAAATTTACAGAATGTATCTGTTAACGCAAGGTATGTATTTTCCTCTCCTAGTTTGAATTAAGTACACATCTTACTCTTTTAGTGATTCAACATCACATGTAAGAGAAACCAATTTGGAATGCACTACACCAACTAAACGTAGTCGACTAGCAGAGCCTAGATATGTTGGAGATATAGATGTTCATCACATATCAACGCCCAGGCGAACAAAGCGTTGTTTGCAGCTATGCAAAACTGTCATCAAAAAAAATCTGCAAATTCAAAATTTAAAAAAACGCAATGGAAGACTTACAAAGAAAATTAATAATTTAAAGGATCTTCATCATAATTTGAAAGCTAGGAACTTGTTGTCTACTACAGCTGTTGATAATATGATGGTAAGATTTAATCTGTTTGATTTAATTTAAGTATTGTATACTTTTTTATAGACAAACATCCCGGATGCTTTAAATTATATTATCCGATGACCTGGGAAACAACAAGGTAGCAAATATGGTCCAGAAATTAGAAAATTTGCTTTAACAATACAATTCTATTCTAAGGCATATGAATATATTAGGCGAACTTTCAAAAATCTGTTACCACATCCAGTGACATTAAGAAAGTGGTATTCTGTTATAGACGGAAGTCCTGGATTTACAAAAGAAGTGTTTCATGCATTAAAATCAAAAGTGAGAAATAGTAGTGGTAATATTATTTGTAATATAGTAATAGACAAAGTATATATTCGTCAAAAAATATCATTTGATGGGCATAAATTTCATGGCCACGTTGATTTGGAATTGCATGGTGTCAATACGGACTGTGAAAACTTACCTCCAGCTAAAAGTGCATTGGTATTCATGCTTGTTTGTTTGAATGGTTACTGGAAAATACCAATAGGGTACTTTCTAATAGATAGTGTAAGTGGAGAAAACCGGGCACGACTTGTAGAAAATTGTTTGCATTTATTACAAGAAACTGGAATTAAAGTATTTTCTATAACGTTCGATGGTGCTGCTGTCAACACATCAATGTGCACGTATTTAGGTGCCAACTTAGATGTAATGAGTAACAACGTTAAGCTTTATTTTATAAATCCAGCAACTAATGAACCAGTATATATATTTTTTGATCCATGTCACATGCTAAAATCAGTTCGCAATGCTTTTGGTGATAAAGGAATTTTACTTAACAGTGATAATAAAGAAATTTATTGGAAAAACGTTATACTGTTAGAAGAACTTCAAGAAAAGGAAGGGTTACGAGCAGCAACAAAATTAACAAAAAAACACATTAAATATGAAGACAACAAAATGAACGTTAAATTAGTGGCCCAAACATTGAGTGAAAGTGTGAGTTCTGCATTAAAATTTGTAAACGTTTTAAGTATACCTGGATTTTCTAATAGTGAAGAAACTGCAGAATTTTGTGCTATATTTAATAATGTTTTCGACATTTTAAATTGCGTGTCGTTTTCTATGAAAAACAAATATAACATACCACTTTTGGACAACACACTGCAATTTTTAAAATGCGAAATACACAGATTTGAACAATACATTAAAGGTTTAAAGGATAGTAATGGTCGCCTACTTATTGATTCACCTCGAAAAACAGGATTTGTTGGGTTTATTTTTTGTCTAAAAAATTTATTCAAACTTTATGAAATTGTTAAAAAGAATGGAATGGAGTATCTATTAACTTATAAACTAAATCAAGATCATTTGGAGACATTTTTCAGTGCTTTGAGAAGTCGAGGTGGTTGCAACAATAATCCTGATGCTAGACAATTTCAAGCTGCGTACAAACGCTTATTGGTTAGACATGAAGTAGAATCTTCAGAACATGGAAATTGTCTAATAGATGATGTACAAATACTTCATGTGTCTTCAGTTTATAAAAAAAGACATCATTTTATTGATGAAACAGATTTTGTTTCCAATTCATTTGACCACGATTATATAAATTGTATGTGGGGATTATCTCAATATGTCGAAGATGTTGTTAAATATATAAGTGGTTTTGTTGTTTATAAGTTAATCAAACTGGGTGTATGTTCTGTATGTAAAACACTTTTAATTAATAAAAATTGTGGTTTGTTATTAATTTCTTTAAAAAACGGGAAAGTTACAACAACCCAGTAAAGATGTAATAACGATTTGTTTAAAAACTGAAATGGTCATAAAACAATTTAAAAATCACCTTTTTGTTAAAAAAAATATAAAAGACTTTAATACTAAAAACATATTATCTAGTATATGATTTATTTGACAATGAAACAATGAATGTTCACATTAAGGAACAAGATTTGTGGGAAAATCACAAAGTTTATTTAATTAAATCTATTATTGAAATCTATGTAAAGTTAAGGTTACATCATGAAACAAGAAATTTATATAAAAGCTCCCAATTTATACGACAAAAGTATACAAAGTTAATACTATTTAAAAATCAGTAGTATAATTGTTATTGTAGGATATGTAGATATAAAATTGGTTAAAATAATTAAAAATTAGTACCTACTTAATGGTTAAGCAATAATTATGTTAATTTTTTTCTGAATAAAAGCTTATGGATGATTTATGTTTTAATTTTTTTAGTAAATAAGAACTTTCAATTGTAAAAAATGTTTCTCCTATAGCAAATACACACAAAACTGTATTTACTTTAGTTTTTGAAATAAACAATTCAATTGTATTCAACATGTTTTACATTACAAAATTCGTTTTGATATTGTTAAAAAGTGGATATCTACATAAGATTTACTTAATTATTTATTAATATTAATTTACTTCACCGCTAATTATCACCTTTTCATTATTTTTAATAATAATTTGCACAGAATTATTCAATAACAAACTCTAATTTTCAATAAACAATTATTGTATTGTATGTTTTTGATCAAATGACAAAGGGTTACTATAGTACCAATGAAAACCACTACTTAATTTTCCTACAATGACATGAGACTCCCTAATGAATCTTTGTAATACAATCATAAAGTAATTGTTAATAGACAATATAACATGTTGACAGTTAAAAAATAATGTACTTTACATAAGAAAAAAAAGGACTAATATCATGTCTAAAAGTCCGTATAATGTAAGAACATTTATTGCAAGAATAAGGTTAAAGGTAATTTAAACCCTTGTAACATCTAAACATAAATCCTAAAATTTCCTGGTAAAATTTAAAAATTGATGCATGCCCGTTTTTGCTAATATTTTGTAAAGGATAGAAGATCTCACTCTAACATTGAATGTTAAGGACTCAAATTTCACATTGTAATAGGCAATGCATCATCCACGTAGTATATATGATCGAAGGTTCTACCCTAGTTGTGTCTCAATTGAGCAGGGTGGCCACACAAACGTAAAATATCACCATATATTGGCAATCCGCTTTTATTGTTCTAACTTTTTCAAAACTCAATTGTTTACAACCCTTGGTGTATAAGTAAGTATTTAGATAACTGATTTGCTTCTCATTACTTACTAGGTGTGTTACTTTCTTAGTGGACCAACCATCTATATCATTGCAGCCAGAGGACGTTCCAGGTGCTCTTTTACGGCCAGGTGCAAATATTAAGGATCACTAACTTCAGATTGCAAAGATGGTTAGAATGTCGAGCATTAAAGAAAACTGGAAGTAAGGTTGAATTAGTGCAACGGTTATTAAAAAATTTAGTATTCGTATGTGAAATTAAATTTTGTTTATTTATAGTGTCATTAATTGTATAAAAGCAGGACGAGATCACGATATTTCATTAGACACTGATGGAGGCAAATGGTACAACATGAAACGAAATCTCATTGTAACTGCAACTGAGGAGCCACTATTATGGGCACGTTTTCCATCCCATGATATTCCTGAATATTTCAACAAGGGCCATATCTATACATTCCTTGTAGGGTGTTTTTTTGAAAATGAAGATTATGAGGTCTGTGATAATGCAGGAATAAAACTGAAAAGCCTTTCAGACGTGGCAGTCAATTTCTAAGCAGTGACCACCTACCAGGTGTTTTGCATCTTTTAATAAAAAAAAATCATATTCTGTTATGGTAAAGCTAAATCAACTATCAAGGGCTGTTATCAGTGGTGCCTGTGAATCTAAGCAATCAGCGTTGGGTAAATGCAGCCACGTAAATGCTCTCTTGCTATTCTTAGAAAAGTTTGTTAAGGAATTTGGTTATGATAGAACTTCATGCACTAGCAAGCTAAGACAGTGCGGTTTAGGTGCTAAACTTAAAAAACTAGGACCTATAGCTGTAAAAAAGTATGGAAAAGTGATCCTAGACCCGAAGAGTACATTAGAAATGTTATTTTATTACATCTTCCAATACAAAGGCTGCTGCCTCACTTATGACTTCTTCAGCAAAAAGCAATTACTTAAAAAGGAATCTGTGACAGCTAACACCAAAATTATCTGTACCAGCAATTAGGTATGGTCAAGTAAATGAAGTGAAAGCAAGAGACAAATACATATACTCAACCAAATGAACAGTTTTACAAGTTGGTCTATATGTCAATAAGAATTACCCTCATTTAGCTTGTAGTGCTGATGGGGTTGTAAAAACTAATGGCATAATCGTAAAGGTAATTGAAATCAAATATCCAAAAGTGCTGGAAGGAAAAAATCCATGTGATTTTGATAGTATTTTATCATCAAAACAAAAAAGTACATTTTTTTGCTTATAAAGAAAATAATAGTGTTTTTAAAAGCTAGCCATCCATACATGTACCAGATTCCTACTACAATGTTGATTTTTGATGTGTCAGAATATAATTTTATTGTGGTCTAGTGTAGGCTTGCTAGTTTTTCAAGTAAAATTATGTGATGTAGAGAAGTCCATTATTGACAATTGAACTAAAAAAAAATGTATTATAACATGTATGTTACAGAATTATTTTTAATGAAAATACTGAGAAATCTACCATTATTTGAATTAGAATACTTTCAGTAACATATTTATATTTTAGTTTAATTAAACTTGATAATACAAATATGGCGTTTTCATTATAATTACCTATCAATCTACATATGGCAAGAGTAGATTTATTATTGAAGCTACTAATTTAATTACTAATATGTACAACACTTCACAGAATTAGTTATACATGAAAAATGTTAAGAACACTATTTTCATATATTTAATGTGTTGTTGGGTGAAAGCGTTGACTGAACACATTCGTTCAGTCAACGGTGAAAGTTACAATATAAATAATAGGCAAATCTTTATTCAGACGAAAATAAATAGTAATAATTCCAATTTGCAATTGTTTTTTTCAATTATAGGACTATAACATACAAATGTATTTTAAGTTAAAACAGGTTTTTCAAAGTTTACCAAAAACACATGGTACTAAACATATTTGACATTATAGGTAACATCGAGATTTGTATTGGTTTCGCTAAAATTTGGTAACATTTTATCCTTCTAATTGAGCGCTCTACAGTAATACGACACTTTGCAATTTTTTAGTCAATGTCTCTTCCTCTGCTGATAAACGTGTTCTTCCGGCCAAAAAAATGCAGTATAATTAATGTGTATTTATTTTCATCACACGTCTTGAATGGTAAACCACGGTCTGCCATTATCACATCACCTTCTTCCAAAAATACAGAAATCTCTGAAGCTTTAAACAATTCGATGTCAGAAATAGACCCCTCATAACCTTCGCTGTTATACATCACTGCACCCCTTGACACTCCTACCAAAAATTTTACCGTATTGTAGTGCTTATAATTTGAGTGTGTGTTCCCTTGTTGTTGGAAGTTTTTCGAGATTTGAACTCGGAGTTCGGTACTATCAAGTATTACGGTAACTTTGTCTTTTAATAAACGAAAACAAGCTAGCATATGTCTCATCTCAGTAGCACGAGCACCTTTTACTAAGTCATTACGAAGACAACAACATTGTAAATATACAAATTGCGCCCATGTATAAAACATCACCGACACACGAGTCGCACTAATGTTGTAAAATATAGAGACTACTTTTAATGTATACCCACGTATCAACATTAAACATAACTTGTCCTTATTTGTGAGGTAACTAAATTTATTTCTTGTTGGTGTGTGACTTTTGCTTGTACATTAATTGTGACATGACACTTTTATCCAAAAAATTGAAAAATGCTTCAAACTGAGGTACGGTCAATCCAGTAAAATATTGAAAATGTTTGTTATGTTCGAAAGATGCAAACAAGAAAAAATTCTCAAACTTTTTCAACTTAGAGATGTTTTTACTCTTCATATCCACAAGTTCCACAAATGTTTGTGTTGCTGTATGATGATGGACAAGAGATAATTGCTTATTATAGGTCTGGTCACTGGTATCTTTTGTGTCTTGATTTTTCTTTCGTAACAATGCTGTTGCTTCGAGGGAAAGGTCCCTTTCTTCCCTATTGCTCAATCCTACTTCGACATATCTCTGAACATATAGGCTTTTTGAATGCACTAAGGAGTTAGCAGTATCATTCGGATGTGGTACTGGATTAGAATCTTCTGTTTCTATTCCAAAATCCTTACTGCAAACATACGCTTTTTTAGTAATTTTTCAATGGATTAAGGTTGTCATGTCCACACAACTCTATCCATAAAAGACATTTAGCCATGTTGCATACCGGTTTCGGAAAGGGATGAAATCGAACATTTCTGGACTTCTGAGATTTGGAGGTGTTGCCACAATCCTTGTAATAGCACTTGGGCATTAAACGGTTTTCCTGTAGTGAAAGAATCAATAACAAAATGTAATTAACTTTTAACCTAATACTTACTTATACTGCAATGGTTCTAAACAATTGAGTCTTGAAAAAGACTGTTTCTTGTAAGGATTAAAGGCAGGGTGATTAACAAAAAAGAAGAAAGAAAAGGCAAATGAATGTAGCTGACAGAAGTAGGTAATGTAATGTGAAAAAAGCACGGGAATAATGATTATGTAATCAAAAGGATTAATACAAAACGACGAAATAACTAATAAGGTACAAAAAAACAAGGGTAACAGAACGCGAATAAAAAATAGTTAGGTTAGAACCACAAAATATTAAACGTATTATAAAAGTCTCCAAGACTGTAGGAAATTGGAGCGATTATCCGAGGGGACAGAATTAGTTATAATGGGTATTAAACCGATAACCACAAGTAATAAATTACATAACGTATTACATTTCGACGATCTGGATACGTTATGTATTATATCGAATTATTGATTACAAAGAGAATTGGAAGAACAAAGTATAGATTTAAATTATAAAATTAAATTGGATGTACTAAAGCATACGCCTATTAGACATAAAAATTGTAATTTGTGTGTAAAAATGTTACCTATTTTTTGTGTAAAAAAAGTGTTGTAAAACTTGTTTATTTGATTTTAGTTTAAATTATATTGGAGGAATGGGTGTAAGTACTCAACAATGTTCGGATAGGATCGGTTATCTTCGAGTGTCGAGGAGTGGGATCGCACTAACTATAGCACGGTTAATGCGATTCGTACCAATATGAAAACATCGCATCGCAAAATTTGACTTGTGTATATAGTCTCCAGCGAGTAAGCATTATTATTATAATGTATTCTCTTGTTTATGAGCCAACATCAGAGGACATTAGAGATTTTAGGGATTTGTTAGTAAACTACTACAATATAACTGTTCAAGCTGATGATGAAAACGATGAAGTGGATGAGATAAATGAATGTATCTCACGGAAGAAGACCGATGAGTTAGAGGGAAAGGACGAATCTCAAGACCATGATGATAGTGAAGACTGATAACAATGTAATTAAATTCAATAAATAAATGATGTATTGTTTTAAATATATTTTTTAAATGCTAAGTTTTCTTTCAATTTTTTATTAATAATCTTGTTTTCGGAATGGACTTTCGGGATTTGTTTATAATTTGTATATTTAAGAAGCCAGTTTCTATCAATCTTATTGGATTTAATACAAAAAACAAAAGCGTTGGAAATTAAACGTGGCTTTCGTCTCCCTCAACCCCGCGTTTCTCTTGTACCTTTCGTCTCTCACGTCTGTCGTGTCCGCTTGGCTGGAAGTTTGAGCTTGTTTGTAACGCCATCTAGTGGTGTATGAGCTAACAAACGTTTTTTCTGTAATAGAGATTGATCATGGCTTCACATAGCTGTATATTTTCAAAACTACATACAGTTCCTAGGAACTTGCGCTCGGGTCTTCGCCCCTTGTCGCTGACCCTTGACATAAAATTCTCAAAAGGTCTGTGTAAATAAAACATATAAGCAAGCAAGACCGCTTATTCAACGCGTGTTTAAATTGCATGTTAACAAATAACATTCCGATGTATACCAACCAACTCTTAATTACACATTTATTTTTAAAGTAATGAGATGAATTATATTTGTTATTGCACTGTATACTGTACATAGGTAGTTGAGCATTTTCAGTAACGACTAGGACGTTTTGATAGAAGTCATTTTCAGATACCCCTTGAATTTATTTATTTCGCTATTTAAATGGATATAATTAAAACATTCTTATGTATCTGGTTTGATTGATTGATTGTTTTGAAGGTCGTTTCCTCAAAACGAAATTATGTTTTACCAAAATTGAAAATGCAATGGTAAATTTTAGGCACTAATAGAAATGTGATAATTTTAATAACAAACAGTACAATAGGAAAATGACTAACTTTTCTTAGTAAAGAGTGCAACTTTCAGAGTTAGTTCAAATTTTTTAAAACCCCTCCATAGAAAATTCTACTGGCCACCTTGAAATTTCCAGTTTTTTGAAAATTCTACTGACCACCTTGTAATTTCCAGTTTTTTGATAGATTCTGTAAATAACAGGTGTATAGGAACAGAATTAATTATCTATGTGCTTGTATACTTCAATATCATGATTATCTTTCATTGTTACCAAACAACTGCAAATTGTGATTTTACAGCGAAAATATTACATATGATAACTTAAACAAAATGCTAATTTTATAAATAAGTCAACCGTTACAGCACAACAGCTGACTTGGCTCCCATTGGCTGAATTACGTCCTATAACAAAATTGTGCATCATTGTCAATACTCGCTTCCGAATTTCCCACATTTTTTGCAATTCTAGCCCTTAAGTGTTACTTAAATCTTATTGGTGGGATCACTTCTGCAGCTAGACGCACGTTGATGGAAAGGCCTTCTGCAACTTGTGTTTTATACTATTTCGACTCTATTTTTATAGTTTTCTATTAACTAATGAAATTTCACAAGTAATCATCTGGGGGAATTCTTTGTTATTTTTTTGAGGTTGGCATCACTGACATTTAACAAACGTCAACTTAAAATTCAACTCTGCACTGTTCTAGTGTTTAGCAACATTAACGTGTGTGTTCTGTGACTAACGCAGTGCAACCAGGGGCAACTGAGGTACAGTTACTAATCCGAACATATGAGCTGTGTTCGTTTGTTGCACGTACTACCACTCAATAGATGGTGTCTATGAAAGTTTGACATTTAAATGAGAGAGACAAAAGTTCTACTCTAGTTGTGTCTCAATTTAGCAGGATGGCCACTCAAACGTAAAATATCACCATATATTGGCAATCCGCTTTTATTGTTCTAACCTAACCTTTTTTTATTCTCGCTCTGTTATCCTTGTTTTTTGTACCTTATTAGTTATTCTATCGTTTTGTATTAATCCTTTTGTTTACATAATCATGATTCCCGAGCTTTTTTTACATTGCATACCTACTTCTATCAGCTACGTTCATTTACCTTTTCTTTCTTCCTTTTTGTTAATCACCGTTTAATCCTCACAGGAAACAGTCTTTTTCAAGACTCAATTGTCTAGAACCATTGCAGCATAAGTAAGTATTAGGTTAAAAGTTAATTACATTTTGTTATTGATTCTTTCACTACAGGAAAGCCGTATAATGCCCAAGTGCTATTACAAGGATTGTGGCAACACCTCCAAATTTAAGAAGTCCAGAAATGTTCGATCTCATCCCTTTCCGAAACCGGTACGCAACATGGCTAAATGACTTTTATGGATAGTTATGTGGACATGACAATCTTAATCCATCGAACATTACCAAAAATGTGTATGTTTACAGTAAGCATTTTGGAATAGAAACAGAAGATTCTACAGCCCCCGGCGAAAGAATGCCTTGTGTCGCGCATGGATGTTCGTGCATTCGGCCGCACTCGTTAACGCAATAGCGACTGAAAGCATTACCAGTGGCGTCGGTGTCGCGTTTTTGATTATTCGTCACCAAACCACAAGAAATTTTAAAGTATTTTATTTATTTGAATTACATATGAACAGTAATAGTTTAAACATTTATAAAATAAAAAATAACCATGTTGACAAGTAATAAATTTTATATTTGAATTACAAATAAACACAACAGTTTAATCGTTTATGAAAATCAAAAAAGTATAAGTTCGATTTTTAATTATAGAAACAGAATAGGCTGTATTTTAAGAGTATTATTCAGGATTTAAAAAAATTATATTTCTTAGATAATCAATTATTATATTTCCATACACTTTGGGGAAAAATCACTCAAACGGCGATAATTACCTACTATAATAATATTAAATACTACTAACAAATAAGTCACACAATCATTCATCACTAGACCAGCCACTTTCAGTTTCCAGGTGTATGTGGGGTGTAAGATTTTCAAATAACTGTACACATTATGTATCACCTCACGCGTTTGACCACTTATTACTTGGCCACTTTTTCCCAATGTAGAACTCATATTTCTACACTCGCTTTTAAATCACAGTTGAAAACGAACAAACTAATAAAAACATTTTTGAATATTTGCTAATCTGTTGTTAATGATACTAAGGAATGTCAACTATTAGGATTTCTTTAATGAGAATTTAAGTAAATGCCATTAGCATTACATGCGCCGCAAAACTACTTATTTATTTTACTATGTATTGTGAAAGTATTTGTTGTTTATACATATTTGTCTAATAAATTTGAGTATTATGAGCTTTAAAATTCACATAGGACACAAAATGGTTCACTGTCGTTTTGTTGCAATGATTGTAATAAAGTTAAATTAACAAGTACGTATGTAAATTAATAACAGAAATAAATAATTAATTAGTGTAATACATGATAATAAACAGAACGCGCTTTTGGTGGCGACGCCACTGACATGCCGCGCGTAAGAGACTTGAAGTTGGACGAATGCGCATCCAACATTCAGGCCACAAACCAGTCACATTTATAGACCGTTAACGGCAGTGTTAAACGTTTGGACTATATACCCTGCCATCTCGTGTTTGTAAGACAAACTATTTGGCGGTAATTTTAACACTTTCGCTGCGATTTTTTACGACTGGTTATACCCCAGGAGCGGCAATATATTTTTCTGATATATTACTGTTCTTGGGATCATCATTCAATATTTGTGTGTAAAAAAATTATATACAGGTTGTTTATTTCATTTTGGTGTGACTCCTAAAGGAGTCATGCGCACCTGGCTAAGGATTTCTTGCTTAGTGCTGAACGACTCCTATGGGAGTCACGAAAATATTTGAGAAATTTTTGGGAACATGATCAAAAACGCCGTAGAATCAGCTAATAAAAATATTTATTCTATACAAGATGTAAAAAAACAAAAAATAAAGATTACAAAAAAATGTAAAATAATAATAAACACTTTTTCTATAAAAAAATACCCTGAAGAAAAAACTCATACAAACTAAAAAAATAGAAAAAGAATAAATTATGTGAACGACAAAAAAGTATTCTAAGTATGTGCAGCAGTGAAACATTCTCCAGGACAAAATCCAGGTTGTTCCGGACATTTTTCGCAGTGAAATATTGTTTGTTTTCTTACTTTCTTTTCGGAACATATTTTGCAACGCTTTCTATTAATTCGCCCACTTTTACTGAATTCGTCTCTTCTAACATGTATTTTGGTCCCTTCAATCCTCAGAAGACCGCTCAAAAGCGATAGACTGTAGTCGTAGGCGATATTCTTTGTCCAGAGTATTTTCCATATAATATGTGCGAGTTCAACATCATTTGAATAAAATGTACTCCTAATTTTTTGTACCACCTGAGGCATTTTCTTTCACAGGGGTAACAAGAACTGAGTTGATCTTGGCGATCAACACCTCCCATGTGCTTGTTGTAGTGAAAAATAGGAGCAGGTTTCTCTCTGTTACGATTTCTCTTATCCATGAATTCAATCATATCGTTTCCATACTCATTACTTATATATAACACCTCACGCTTATCTTTCCTGTTTCCAACGAGTATATTATTGGAATAAGCAGCAATAGTTTCGTTTTTTTTAAATTTTTTTTGATAGTACAATTTTAGGATTGCTTTTTCTTTTAACATTCAGTGTGCCAGTGCAATACGTACTACGTTTGCTTAGCTGATGCGCTAATTCACAAGAATTATAAAAATTGTCCATGTACACGGAATGGCCCGCGTCGAAACAGTCTTCAAGTAAATTTAAAACGACTTCTGAAGTATGGCCTTTTCCACCACAATCGTCTAGTGTATACACCACTGTTTTTAAATTAATACCATTTGGTTCTGTTAATATATATAATTTTATACCATATTTATGGCGCTTATTTTTGATGTATTGGCGGAAAACTAAGCGCCCACGCCATAGTACCATGGATTCGTCAAGCGACAGTGGTCTGTGATGTTTACTCCCACAGCTGGATTTCTCGCAAAATGTAGACACCGCAGTATTACTAGAAATCGGTCGCGGCTCATATGTCCGGAAAAACATTTCAAATATTAACATTTCTTCCCTTGTAACCGGCTTCCATCTTGTAATTCTGGAATTCTCAGAAACGCCTTCAGAACAAAACACCTCTTCAGAATAATGGTTCGTTTCATTCACCATCAGGTCAAGGATCTCATCGTCAAATATCTTGCGGAAATAATCGATAGGTTTATTGTATCCAGGAATCGGTACTAATAGTCTTAGTCTTTGAAAAGGGAAAAGTATAAAGACGATCTGAAGGGATATCGGTCCAGTTAGGAACAATGTTTACATCGCCATCTTCAACCTCTGTCGAAGGCGGCAACATTTCAGCATCTGCAATTAATGAAAAAATATAATTAAATAAGCTTTACCTTATACAAAAATAGCTTTTACCTATCTCTCTATTCACCTCTTCCTCCTCCGAATCAGAATCACTACCCTCAGAAGGAGCATCCAAATCATTTAAATCGTACACAATATCATCGCCCTCATCACTAGAGAACATAAGTGCTTCTAAAAGTTCCTCTTCCGTCAATTTATTAGGATTTCTAGATGTTAATTTGCACTTTTTAATGTTTGAGGGACCTTGCACATTTTCCGCCATCTTAATCACAAATATTTAAAAAAACAGAAACGGCGAGTAAAAATGTAAATAACAAGCCATTACAAAGACACTGACCACAGCACGTGCGGTTACTTGCAATGCTAAGTTCATACTGTCGGTTTGAATACCGTTTGGTTGGCGACTCCGATGGGAGTCATGCGAACATGGGTAAAGAAAGCTGTGACTCCCATGGGAGTCATGCGCAGCGAATGTGTTAAAAGTAAATTAGTAGCATATTGTAATAACTTAACCACTCATTGCAGTTATTGCAATATAAGCTTATATCTAAAACCACTAACCACGGTAACATGAATCATACAGTTATTACAATGAGTGGTTAACCAAATTTAAGCTTACATTGGAATAATCCTAAGATTTAGTTGAATTCATCATTTAAAATTGTAAACACAATGGTAATAAAACTCAAAACATTCCCCATGGAATGATATATTTAACAAATTTAAAGGAACATAAAAGTGATGGAACTTTTATATTTGTTACAGTAAAGAAAACGACATGTTTCGACAATATAAATTGTCATCATCAGGCTTCTAGAACTAATGTAAACTTAGAATAGAGTTAACAACAATAAGAATACTTACTTAAATAAATAGGTTAAACTAATCTAAAAGGCACTGTACCAGCCCTAAAATAAACAGTTGATAACAATAAACAAAAATTTATAAAGATTAATACTTACAAAATTGAATTAGTAACAAAGTTGAAAAATAGCAAATTAATTAAAAGGTTAACAACTTGTAGCCTAATCTTCTACCACAACAAGAAGACAAGAGGGCCGAAGGCCCCCTATGTCAACTGTCAGCAATGCCAGAAGTACCCTGAAGAATTTAAATCACAATCAAAGAAGTAGAAGTAATAAAATTGAAATTGGAACTAACGTGTGGTCTATACCTCCGTTAGCTCTGACCTAAGTCTTAATTGTTAAAAAATTTTATTAATACGCAATATAATTAAGGTAAAAAGCAAAGCCGAAGCTGGGTTAAGTTTGAAAATTGAATATTGTAGGATCGATCTGAAACATAAAAAATATTAAAACCAAATACCACCTAGTCATCACCTGTTTACCATTCCTTAATGAAAAATCCTACAATATTCAATTTTCAAACTTTCAAAGTGTATTTGCATTTTTACATGTCCAAAAATTTACTAGAAAAGAAAATAACATACACTAAATAAACAGTTTAAAATCAGTTATTTGATCTCTTTTTTTTTTTCAAATAAATTTCTAAAGCACGATTTTTTATATCATTAGATTTTATAGCTCTGGAGTCTTTGTCTCCAATAATGTTGTTTATGTTACTGCAATATGCATGCACTAAAGTCCGTACACATATTTTTATTATGTCTGGTATTAATTGTTTAGAACAAGCACATAGAATCCAATTAAAATTCACTTTCTTGTTGATTTCTTCTAGTACTACCTGAAGGTTGCACATTTGGTACGATGGTAGCATCTAGTGCATAAATATAAGAAAAAATATATACATTCAAAAATATCTTACCTGGTTCAGATAGGTTGTCTCTGCCTGGATTAGTTAGTTGCAAATCTAGAAGATGCAAAGTAGGCACTGCATTTAAATGTAGACGGCATGAAGTAGTTCGAAAAAAAATATTTACTTTCGAAATGACATTGGCACACTCTTTTTACGACATACACATCTTCTGGGTTCATTTCTTACAGCAGTTAACCAAAGTTGATATCTTGCCCAATCCTTCTTAAAATTTGGAAATCTGTCTTGTTGCAGTGAGATTGGTGCAACCAGGTACACAGCATTTTATAGGTCCCATATTATACTTAAACAAAATACTAAAAGACACTTGTAAATGACATTACTATCATGAAATTTTACTCACCAAAAGATGAATATTAAAATAAAAAGTGATCTAGTAACTAATCTATAATTACACTAAACAAACTAAATTATGCACACACTAATATACAAATAACGAGAACTAACTTATAAAACTATCGATAGATACTAAAACTTGCGCGATACTAGATAACAATAAGGAATTAACAAAAACACAAACTTAAAAAAACAAGTGAAACATGGAATGCCGGTAATGTTTGGTTATGTTAACCAGCCACCTGTTTGTGTCGGCAATTCGATTTATTTCCGACAATAAACGACCGTGTTGCAGCTCCATCTAGTGTTTGTAAGAGAATTTTCTTTAACGGTTCAACTTAATTGCATTAACGTAGAACGTCTATAAATGTGATTGGTTTGTGTTTGTGACTGGTTTGTGGTTCAGGCATTCTTTGGCCGCGCGGACTGTAATCCAGTACCACATCCGAATGATACTGCTAACTCCTTAGTGCATTCAAAAAGTCTTGGTGTTCAGAGATATGTTGAAGTGGGATTGAGCAATAGGGAAGAAAGGGACCTTTCCCTCGAAGTAACAGCATTGTTACGAAAGAAAAATCAAGACACAAAAGATACCAGTGATCACCCCTATAATAAGCATTTATCTCTTATCCATCATCATACAGCAACACAAACATTTGTTGAACTTGTGGATATGAAGAGTAAAAGCATCTCTAAGTTGAAAAAGTTTGAGAATTATTTCTTGTTTGCATCTTTCGAACATGACAAACATTTTCAATATTTTACTGGATTAACCGTACCTCAGTTTGAAGCATTTTTCAATTTTTGTCACAATTAATGTACAAACAAAACAGTCACACACCAACAAAAAATAAATTTAGTTACCTAACAAATAAGGACAAGTTATGTTTAATGTTGATACATGGGTATACATTAAAAGTAGTCTCTATATTTTACAACACTAGTGCGACTTGTGTGTCGGTGATGTTTTATACATGGGCGCAATTTGTATATTTACAATGTTGTTGTCTTCGTAATGACTTAGTAAAGGTGCTCGTATACTGAGATAAGCACTACAGTAGGTAAAATTTTTGGTAGGAGTGTCAAGGGGTGCAGTTGTGTATAACAGCGAAGGTTATGAGGGGTCCATTTCTGACATCGAATTGTTTAAAGCTTCAGATATTTCTGTATTTTTGGAAGAAGGTGATGTGATAATGGCAGATCGTGGTTTTACCATTCTAGACGTGTGTGATGAAAATAAGTACACATTAATTATACCGCCTTTTTTGGCCGGAAGAACACGTTTATCAGCAGAGGATGAGATGTTGATTAAAAAAATTGCGAAATGTTGTATTACTGTAAAGCCCTCAATTAGAAGCGTAAAATGTTACCAAATTTTGGCGAAACCAATACAAATCTCGATGTTACCTATAATGTCAAATATTTTTAGTATCATTTGTTTTTGGTAAACTTTGAAAACCTGTAATTAAAATTATTATTAATTTATTAAATACATAAATAAAGTTTATGATTTGAACTAACCTGTACTTTGCAGAGTACTCTAGCAAAGTACAGGTCGAGGTTCAAATCTACCGAGGTAAACTTTTTATTTATGTATTTAATAAAATTAATAATTTTAATTACATATTTACCTTGAGCTTATTCGTCATAACAAAACTTATAATAATTTGAAAACCTGTTTTAACTTAATAGATATTTATGTATGCATAATCAGAAGATTATGGCTCGAGGGAATGTTAAAGCCCGACGCGAAGCGAGGGCTTTATATTCTGAGCCATAATCAATTATGCCCGTGGTATAATGTTTTATTTTATTTTGCACCATGAAACTGGAACAAAATATTAAAAGATTCAGTATTTTCGCAAGTTTTTAAATGCAAATGCAGTGAAGTAAAGTCGACAGTAGGCTAATTTGTTGTTACTAAGATACTGTGATATTGCTATTATATGTCATGTTTGTTCAATCATGTGCTTAGCATCAATGACATTTCTGTTATAATATTACGCCCGCATTTGAAGGCATATAAGAACATTATGGTGGCAAAATAAAATAAAATACATTTATTTTATTTTCCCACCATAATGTTTTTATACGCCCCAAATGCGGCGTAATGTGGTCTTTATAAGGAAATGTCATTGTTGCTAACAGCATGATTGCCAGCAAACACATGACATGATAGTTTTGCGTTTTCACCTTCCATTTTAGAATGCAAATTATTTACAAACAAACAGTACCTTAGCAACAATTTAGCAATATCACAATATCTTAGTAACAACAAATTAGCCTACTGTCGACTTTATTTCACTGCATTTGCATTTAAAAACTTGCAAAATACTGAATCTTTTAAAATTTTGTTCCAGTTTCATGGTGCAAATGAATAAAACATTTATACAGGCATAATTAGATTATGGTTCTCAGGAATATAAAGCCCGACGCGAAGCGGATGGCTTTAATATTCTCGAGCCATAATCTTCTAATTATGCCCTTAATACATAAATATCTATTGTATGTTATAATCCTATAATTGAATAAAAACAATTGCAAATTGTAGTAATTACTATTTATTTTCGTCTGAATAAAGATTTGTCTATTATTTATATTGTAACTTTCACCCAACAACACATTAAATAAATGAAAATAGTGTTCTTAACATTTTTCATGTATCACTAATTCTGTGATGTGTTGTACATATTAGAAATCAAATTAGTAGCTTCAATAATAAATCTACTCTTGCCATATGTAGATTGATGGGTAATTATAATGAAAACACCATATTTACATTATCAAGTTTAACTTAAACTAAAATATATTACTGAAAGTATTCCAATAAAATAATGGTAGATTTCTCAGTATTTTCATTAAAAATAATTCTGGAACATACATGTTATAATATTTTTTTAGTTAAATTGTCAATAATGGAGTTCTCTAAATCACATAATTTTACTTTAAAAACTAGCAAGCCTACACTAGACCACAATAAAATCACATTCAGACACATCAAAAATCAACATTGTAGTAGGAATCTGGTACATGTATGGATGGTTAGCTTTTAAAAACACTATTATTTTCTTTACAAGCCAAAAATATACTTTTTTGTTTTAATGATAAAATACTATCAAAATCAGATGGATTTTTTCCTTCCAGCACTTTTGGGCATTTGATTTCAATTACCCATATGATTATGCCATTAATTTTTACAACCCCATCAGCACTACAAGCTAAATGAGGGTAATTCTTATTGACATATAGACCAACTTGTAAAAACTGTTCATTTGATTGAATATAATCAGCTATGTATTTGTCTCTTGCTTTCACTTCATTTACTTGACCATATATAATTGCTGGTACAGATAATTTTGGTGTTAGCTGTCACAGATTCCTTTTTGCTGAAGAAGTCATCAGTGAGACAGCAGTCTTCATATTGGAAGATGTAAAAAAATAACATTTCTAATGTACTCTTCGGGTCTAGGATCAAATATGCTCTCCGTATTGGTTGGAACCTCACTTTTCCATACTTTTTTACAGCTATAGGTCCTGGTTTTTTAAGTTTAGCACCTAAACACCACTGTCTTAGCTTGCTAGTGCATGGAGTTCTATTATAATGCCCCCCTTTTTGAAGTGGGTTCTATACTTATATTTATATTGCGCCCTTCTGGTTTGAAACCCAACGCGGTTTTATTTTGCCTCGGCTTTGCTCAATCGGGTTTATTTTATAAACGGGGTGTGGTTCGTAGTAAGTACTGGATGGGCTTAACACTGTAACCTTAAATAAAAACCGTAAAGCATTTTTAAAATGTATATTAACCAAATATTTACAATAAATAAAATAAGAAAGTAATTATCAAAATGTATAGGAGAACTTCTCGGTCCGGGTCCTAGCGTCACTGGGTGCGACGTCGCTTCTGTGAACAAAAGATGGTCTTGTTAATCTATTCCTTACCTAAGAGGCAAAGTTTAGGTTACGGTCCTGCACGTATAGTAGCGAGAGCGTCAGCCTTGATACCGTTGTTGGTCGGGACGCCAGCGCAATGAACTCGAATCGTTTGAGAAAATCGATATCGTGTTTATACGTTAGTAACTCTGGATCGCTGAAGCAAGGATGTCCTACTCCCGGGAAATAATACACGCGAAGTGCACGTATACAAACGCGAGGTCTTGTGACGGCCTTTTTCCAATTATAACCGGTTTTAATGCAGGCAATTAGATCATTTATCTAACTAAATTAATTACCGATCTCTCTAACTAAGTTTAATTATTTATAATTAATCAAGGGAACAAAATACTTACTATTAAAACTACTCTAATAGGTTTACGTAAAGATCGAATACTCTACGTAATCTCTAATTTGTATACAAACGTTCTCGCACCAGGTATTTACGATGGTTAGGTGGACTACTAATTTATACTACAGGTTATGGAGGTATTCCTCTGCAATTTAAAGACACCGTGTATGGTTATTATGTTTGTCTGGAGATAGTGTGTGAGTTTCGAGCGGGATTTCAGTAATGCCCAGAAGACGTAGGCGACGGCCTGTCTTTACTGTATATACTAAGAGAAAGGTCGTAGGTCTTTACAGCCCTGTAACAACCCTTCACCCTCAAGTGGTGATGAGATACGTCGGGGGCTACCCCTGCGTTCCTCTAGGTGTACTTTGTGGTGGCGAGTGACGATGGGATCTACCCTTCGTGCTACTCCAGGTGTTAGTGTACTTGGTATTACGTCGGGGGTTACCCCTGCGTGCTACTCTAGGTGCTAGTGTAGTATAACTCCTGGAGCTCAGCCCGGAATTATTTACGGTCTGTAGTGTTTGAGTGTAAATTGTCAGAATGTATAACTTTACAACTTACGTGTCTATCAATAGCAGTACAGAATTGAACTTTAGGTTGCCCGGTGCGAAGTGGTTCGCGTTCTCGCCCGATCGCGAAGGACTCTTCGTCGGTGAACAACAGGTCGGTGCTTACTCTAAGCAAACGGAGCGGCTGCGGCTACTGGTTTCTGGAACGGTCAACGGTACGGAGGCGGCTGCTGGATATCGGCTTAACTTGAATCTACTAAGATTCATCTCTCCTTACTGAAGGAGTTTTTTTTCTATGCGCGTCGCGAGTTTATAAAGGTGCATCTGTGGGCGGCTTCGCGGCTACCGTGCGGGGAATACCGTTACGTGATTGTTTAAAATCGTTCTGACGTGCAGAAACTTACGGTTTCTAAGAAATACACGTCAGCGGTGATGAATAAATTATTTGTGGTGCAATATCGCGTAAACTTATGAAATCTTACATACAGGATGGTCCGCACATAATTTATTCTAAAACATATAAGTACAGGACGCTGGTTCTTTACATACCACCTTTCCTCCTCTTGCGGAAGATCCGTCCGCTTGATTTTTATTCTAGCGCCGTCGGCATAAGGACGCTGACGCGGCGGCGATTGCGTCGCTGGCGGCGATTTAGGTTTTCGGGCGGTGGTGGCATAAGGCGGGCCTGTTCGGGTACCTTCTGTATCTTTAAGTCCTGGATTCCTCGGTAACCTCGGCCGTCCGACGCAAATGTTCCGGTGTGGAGGGTGTCCTTGGTCTACCGTCGGTGTGCAGGCGTGGCGGTGACCAATACCATTCCGTTTCGGGGTAGGATGGTCCTGGTGACGGTGTACGGGCGCAGGCGGCGGAGTTTGTTCCCGGACCGGAGTACTGCGACGTGTCAAGAACGCTGCGTCTAAGTCTGCGGTCCCGGGTTTGCGGTATCGGTTGGGCTGCCAGGGCGAGATCCGTAACGGGAGCTTTCGGCGTATACTCGGTTTAAAGGGGGCCATGTTGTGGAAGATAGCATTTCTGGTTTTATCCTTTGCTTTTATATGATTTTGAATAAGCGGGTTTTTAATAGCCGTTAAATTTTCAACGTTACCATTGGTCGTTGCTCTAGTCTGATCGGTGACGTCAGTCGCATTTCTCAAATCTTTTACATGCGCTTCTCCCGCGCTTTTCCTACTACCGGGTTCTCGGAGCTCGACAATTACGGGCGATTTGATTTTATACACAAGGTAAGGACCGGCATACTTGTTTGCTAATTTCGCGGAAAATTCTTTCGCTTTGCTTGACAGGTAGTGTGTTTTACGATATACGAGATCTCCTTTGCGGGGCGGTAGGCTCGGTGACGCAGGTTGTAATGATACCATTGTACTTTAAAGGTCTTTGCTAATGAATCTCTAGCAAGTTCTTGTAGATCTTTAAATACCTCATGTGTTGCGCTTGATCAGCTGCGGTTACGGCGGTTTCTGTTGTCGGCGGTTGCTTCTGGGTTGACCATGCTTTAGGTGGTTCTAATTCCTCCCGAGATTAAGTAAGGCAGGGAGAAACCAGTTGACCCATGCTGTACGGTATTGATAGCGAAGGCTATTTCAGGCAGGTGGGTGTCCCATCTCGCTGGTTATTTCGCGTGAATTGTGCGATCATCGTCCCGATCACTTTATTGGTTCTTTCCACCGGGTTGGCATGCGGGGAGTATGGTGGAGTAGAACGATGTTTGATTCCATGCTCCTTCAAGAACGTGCGGAATAATTTACTGGTATACTGTGGGCCGTTATCGGAGATCAGGTGTCGGGGAGTTCCAAAGCGGTATATTATTTGTTCTTTTAACGCTTGGATAATCGGCGGACTGGTAGCGTTACGGAGCGGTTTAAGTTCGACCCACTTAGTTAACCGGTCTTGAAAAACTAACAGGAATTTATAGGCTTTCTTGGAGCGCGGCAGCGGTCCGATAAGGTCTGTACTTACATTATTCCACGGATGTCCAGGTCGCGAAAAGTACATTTCTCCTTGCGGCTTTTGCGTACTACCTTTATAAGTCTGACAACTTATACACGTTTTTACGTATTTTATCACGTCGGATTTTATGGTGGGCCAGTAGTAATTGCGGTATATGCGGCATAGTGTTTTCGAAATTCCCAGGTGTCCTGCGGTGGGGACATCGTGACATTCTTCCAGGATATCTCGGCGTTTTTCTAGCGGTATACAAATTTTCCAACTAGGATGGCTTCCCATCTCTTTTCGGGTGTCGGATCAGGGAATGATTTAAATAGTTGTCCTTCATCTATTTTATATCTTGGGTGTTGATCAGGGTGTTCTCGGACTTGTTGTATCAAGTATTTATACCACGGACAGGTTATTTCTTCGGTTTCCTCCACCTCTAATGGAGACAGGTCGGCTTTTTCTTTACAGTCCTCGTGTAAGCGAGATAGCGCGTCGGCCACATTGTTCAGTGCCCTTTACGGTACTCCACCTGGAAGTCGAACTGTTGTAGTTCTATTATCCAGCGGGCTAGACGGGATGTCGGTTTCTCTAGCGTGCGAAGCCACTTGAGACTCCTATGATCGGTTAACACAGTGAATTTATAACCCTCTAGGTAACTTTTTAGTTTTGTATGGACCATACTACGGCCAAACACTCTTGTTCAATCGTCGAGTAATTCCTTTCCGCTGGGTTTAGTGCCCTGCTGATATACGCTATCACTCGTTCATTCGGTGCTTGTCCTTGTGTTAACACGGCTCCAATTCCGGTGGTACTTGCGTCGGTTTGTAATACAAAAGGTTGATTAAAATCCGGACAGGCTAATACAGGGGGCGGTCAATGCTTGTTTAATGGCTTCAAAGGCGCAATTTTGTGTGTCGGTCCACTGATATCTGGTGTTCTTTTCAAGAGTTCGGTAAGCGGTTGACTTAGTTTCGCAAAGCCGCTAACATATTTGCGGTACCACGACGCCAGTCCCAAAATTGACGGAGTTGCTTAACGGTACGGGAGCGGATATTTGGATAATTGCGTCGATTTTTCTGGATCAGGTAAAATTCCTTTGCGGTGACGATGTGTCCCAAATATTTGAGTTGGGTCTGACAGAAGTAGCATTTGTCTGGTTGTAGTTGAAGTCCGTTATCACGTAGTCTCTTGAATACTTCCCGTAGGTTGCTCAGGTACTCTTGAAATGTTTTTCCCAGGACGATGATATCATCTAGATATACAAAAGCGCGTCCAATCAGTTCTGGACCAATAATAGAATCTAGGAATCTCTGGAATGTAGCAGGGGCGGAATGAAGTCCAAACGGTAGAACTTTGAATTGGTATAGTCCACGGCCGGGTACTGTAAAAGCGGTGATGGATTTACTTCCATCTTCTAGAGGAATTTGCCAGTATCCTTGTTTCAGGTCTAGGGTACTGATATAGCTTGCTTCTCGCAGCTGGTCTAAGATGCCTTGAATATATGGTAACGGGTATGCATCCTTGATGGTGACCTGGTTAACTTTTCGAAAGTCGACGCAGAATCGATATGAACCAGTTGGTTTCTTAACCAACACTACGGGAGAACTCCACGGGCTGTGTGACGGTTCTATTATGTCCTCTGCGAGCATATTATCAACCTCCTGATTGATAAGTTCTTGCATTGCTGGATTGCGGGATAGTATCGCTGTTTTATCGGTTTAGCATCGGGCACGATCGTGATCTTATGTATAACATCTTTGGCTTTTCCTGTCACCTTTGTGAATTTCCTCATCTCGGTTTCCAAGAATTCGTTTAACTCGGGCAACTGGTCTACGTCTGGTCCATGTATTCCACTCAAGCCTCCTTGTACGGAACTTTGCAAGGGATACGTATTCCGGCGATTTCTAGTTGTTTCTGGTGTATGTGTAGAGTGGCCTGAAGATGTTCCAGCGCGTCTAATCCAATCACAATGTCGGTGGACAGTTGGGGTATGTAATAGCCCGTTAACTGGAGAGTTTTCCTGCCTATCTTGGCGGGGAAAATGTATAAGCCGCGGGTTTCCGTCATGGAACTGTCGGCAAGACGTACGGTTGCAGCTCTTAGCGTGTTCGGATATATACGGTTGTTAATTAGTAAATTCTTTACTTTCTCGCCTATATATGTTCGGGAGGCTCCGGTATCAATTAAAGCATTGATGGTTTTGTTAAAGACCATAATCTCTAGGAAGAGTCTATCATCGTAGGAACGATCTAATCTTTTATCGGGTTTCCTTCGTGTAAACTGCGCTACGGTTTGTAGCCAAGTGGTCCACTCGCTGGCGGTTGTTTTGTTTCCAGGTGTAAGAGCCGGGGTAGTAAAAGTTGCTGGTGTCCCTTTACCGGCGTCTGGAGTTTTCCGACCGCGGACAGGGGCAGTCGCGGATAATACACCTTCTTTGCTGCATCTCGAGCAAAAGCTTTAAACGGTTCTCTGCACCTCTCTTTGAAGTGTCCGGTTTTCCCACATCTCCAACAGACGGTGGAGCGGTCATACGGGTAGTGATATGCGTTGGGACGGTTTTAGTGGTGTTGATTTCACGGGGACGGTGTGCTGGTGTGTCAGGTGCTGGTGTTAGACCACTAAAGTGTACCTTCTGGCGGTTTGGACTGGGAGACGGCGAGTGTGTCCGCGGAGGTAGCATTTCGAATTGGGTGGCCAACTCGAGAAGTTCGGTCAGGTCTTTGAAATCTCTTTGGCGGATGTAAAATTTATATTCCACCCTCAGGTTGTCATACATACGTTGTAGTTGTTCTTCTCTCGACATGTTTCCATGGCGTCGCATTAGGTCAGGACGGCGGTTACGTACTCCGTAGCTTTTTCTCGGGGTTTTGTAATCTATTGCGGATTTCCTCCTCTAGTTGAAATTGATGTCGCGGTGGTAAAATTGTATTTTAAAACTGACCAAGAAATCTTTCCAAGTCGTCCAGAATTGTTGATGGTTTCTGTACCATAACAGGGTGCTTTCCTTTAATAATTCCGGAAGGGCGAGTAATAGATCACGGTCGGTGATGTTGTAGCAGGTTTGTAATTCCTCTACTCTTTCCAAGAAAAAAATCGGATCGCTGATACCGTCGTATTTCACACCCCATTTGCGTATTCTATCGCAAATATCGGCGCGTCTGGTTCCGGTAATGTCTAGGTGTTCCCCAGCTGGTGGTGGCGGTATCGGAGCGGCTAATGTTAGTATTTCTGGTGTCAGTGTGGTTACTTGCCCTTCTCCGGTGCGTAAGTATTTTATTATCCTGGCTCGAAGTGCATCTACATTTCCTCCTGTCTCTAGCTTATATTTCCTAGCTTCGGTTGCTAATTCATCCTTCTTGAGATGGTAAATCTATCCCACTCTGGTGTCGGTATCTTCAGAGTCCTCGGTATACTCATCCTGTAACAGACAGATTAGTGTCTCTGGAAAACAAAAATATGTGATTACTGGTCCTTCTGCGGTCCTTTTGGAATCTGTAAACGGAAAATTATTTAAGGTGTTCAGTGTTTTTCGAGCCCCACGTTTAGGTGCAACTTATAATGCCCCCGTTTGAAGTGGGTTCTATACTTATATTTATATTGCGCCCTTCTGGTTTGGAAACCCAACGCGGTTTTATTTTGCCTCGGCTTTGCTCAATCGGGTTTATTTTATAAACGGGTGTGGTTCGTAGTAAGTACTGGATGGGCTTAACACTGTAACCTTAAATAAAAACCGTAAAGCATTTTTAAAATGTATATTAACCAAATATTTACAATAAATAAAATAAAAGTAATTATCAAAATGTATAGGAGAACTTCTCGGTCCGGGTGCTAGCGTCACTGGGTGCGACGTCGCTTCTGTGAACAAAAGATGGTCTTGTTAATCTATTCCTTACTTAAGAGGCAAAGTTTAGGTTACGGTCCTGCACGTATAGTAGCGAGAGCGTCAGCCTTGATACCGTTGTTGGTCGGGACGCCAGCGCAATGAACTCGAATCGTTTGAGAAAATCGATATCGTGTTTATACGTTAGTAACTCTGGATCGCTGAAGCAAGGATGTCTTACTCCCGGGAAATAATACACGAGAAATGCACGTATACAAACGCGAGGTCTTGTGACGGCCTTTTTCCAATTATAACCGGTTTAATGCAGGCAATTAGATCATTTATCTAACTAAATTAATTACCGATCTCTCTAACTAAGTTTAATTATTTATAATTAATCAAGGGAACAAAATACTTACTATTAAAACTACTCTAATAGGTTTACGTAAAGATCGAATACTCTACGTAATCTCTAATTTGTATACAAACGTTCTCGCACCAGGTATTTACGATGGTTAGGTGGACTACTAATTTATACTACAGGTTATGGAGGTATTCCTCTGCAATTTAAAGACACCGTGTATGGTTATTATGTTTGTCTGGAGATAGTGTGTGAGTTTCGAGCGGGATTTCAGTAATGCCCAGAAGACGTAGGCGACGGCCTGTCTTTACTGTATATACTAAGAGAAAGGTCGTAGGTCTTTACAGCCCTGTAACAACCCTTCACCCTCAAGTGGTGATGAGATACGTCGGGGCTACCCTGCGTTCCTCTAGGTGTACTTTGTGGTGGCAAGTGACGATGGGATCTACCCTTCGTGCTACTCCAGGTGTTAGTGTACTTGGTATTACGTCGGGGTTACCCTGCGTGCTACTCTAGGTGCTAGTGTAGTATAACTCTTGGAGCTCAGCCCGGAATTATTTACGGTCTGTAGTGTTTGAGTGTATATTGTCAGAATGTATAACTTTACAACTTACGTGTCTATCAATAGCAGTACAGAATTGAACTTTAGGTTGCCCGGTGCGAAGTGGTTCGCGTTCTCGCCCGATCGCGAAGGACTCTTCGTCGGTGAACAACAGGTCGGTGCTTACTCTAAGCAAACGGAGCGGCTGCGGCTACTGGTTTCTGGAACGGTCAACGGTACGGAGGCGGCTGCTGGATATCGGCGTAACTTGAATCTACTAAGATTCATCTCCTTACTGAAGGAGTTTTTTCTATGCGCGTCGCGAGTTTATAAAGGTGCATCTGTGGGCGGCTTCGCGGCTACTGTGCGGGGAATACCGTTACGTGATTGTTTAAAATCGTTCTGACGTGCAGAAACTTACGGTTTCTAAGAAATACACGTCAGCGGTGATGAATAAATTATTTGTGGTGTAATATCGCGTAAACTTATGAAATCTTACATACAGGATGGTCCGCACATAATTTATTCTAAAACATATAAGTACAGGACGCTGGTTCTTTACACTATCACAACCAGATTCCTTAATAAACTTTTCTAAGAATAGCAAGAGAACACTTACGTGGCTGCATTTACCCAACGCTGATTGCTTACATTCACAGGTACCACTGATAACTGCCCCTGATAGTTGATTTAGCTTTACCATTACAGAATATTATTTTTTTTTATTAAAAGATGCAAAACACTTGGCTTTTAAATAATATGGTTTCTTATCACTGTTATCAAACACACAATGTAGGTGGTCACTGCTTACAAATTGACTGCCACATCTGAAAGGCTTTTCAGTTATTCCTGAATCATCACAGACCTTAAAATCTTCATTTTCAAAAAAACACCCTACAAGGAATGTATAGATATGGCCCTTGTTGAAATATTGAGGAATATCACGGGATGGAAAACGTGCTCATAAAAGTGGCTCCTCAGTTGCAGTAGTTGACGTAGGTGCAGTTACAACGAGATTTCGTTTCATGTCGTACCATTTCCCTCCATCAATCTCGTCCTGCTTCTATACAATTAATGACACTATAAATAAACAAAATTTTGATTTCACATATTAATACTAAATTTTTTACTAACCATTGCACTAATTCAACCTTATTTCCAGTTTCCTTTAATGCTCGACATTCTAACCATCTGTGCAATTCGAAGTTAGAGTGATCCTCAATATTTGCACCTGGCCTTAAGAGAGCACCTGGAACGTGCTCTGGCTGCAATGATATAGATGGTTGGTCCATTAAGAAAGTAACACACCTAGTAAGTAATGAGTTATCTAAATACTTACTTATACACCAAGGGTTGTAAACAATTGAGTCTTGAAAAACTGTTTCCTGTAAGGATTAAAGGCAAGGTGATTAACAAAAAGGAAGAAAGAAAAGGTAAATGGACGTAGCTGATAGAAGTAGGTAATGCAATGTGCAAAAAAAGCACGAAAATAATGATTATGTAACAAAAGCGTAGATAGAACTGTTTGGGATTTATAAAAGTTTAATTTGAAATTGTACGATGACGGAAATGTTAATATCCTTATTAGGGGAAGACGATGAGTTGGAGTTACTCCAATTTTTTGAAAGTTCTAGTGAAGATGAACTGGAACTCGTGTATAATATTCTAGAAGAAACATCACAAAAAAATAAAAGAAATACTATTACAAATTTTTAGTTAGGATTACTTTTAGTCAAATATTAAACCATAGAAAATTTGTAGGTAGTACCGAATTATACAGCTGAGTTCTCTATGCACTTCAGGATTACGAGAGAACTATTTGACAGTATAACAGAGCAGTTTTCGACATCACAGATTTATAGCAAACTTATTGCTACTGGTAAACGCATCTATTGTGTATTACCAGTGGCATAACTACGGTTTTTAAGGTTCCCTCATAATCTGTGACATTTATTTATCTACTCAATTGTATAGAATCTTGAAAAATGGTTGAACTATGAATTCTTTTAGATATAAAAATGTATCATCTACAAATATTATTGTATACCTACAAAAATTCATGTTGTACTCAAGGGTTCTACACTTTTATGGCCATGTTTTTATTAGTCTGTCTTCTAAGTAATAATATGAATGGACCTATATAGTATTAAGAAGTATTATTCTTATATATGTACTCTATATGTATATACGATTATTCCTTACACCGTTATCGTCAAATTGACACGTATTTTAATAAATGCGTATAATTTCATTTGTCATTAGCCCCTTGTGAGATTGGGACCTCTTCAATGTGAGGTTGAGCTGTGCACCAGTTGTGCCATTGCTAATTACTTACATAAATCAGTAAGAATTTCTAGAAAGATGTGTATTTTAGCAAATTCAAGGGCAAGTATCACTCCAAGCAAACATATTCTTGCATTCCTGTGGTTTGCTGGGCACCATACGGCTTCATATAGAAATGTTGCAGATCGGTTTGATCTAAGTATTAGCTCCCTACATGATGTTATAACAAGAGTAATACACTTTTTAAGTTCTCTTGCTCCGGAAGTTATTAAATTTCCTACAGCTGCAGCAAAACAAGATACCAAGAATTTTTACCATGCAAAAAAATTTCCAAATATAATAGGTATTTTTTTAGACTCAAACTACTAATAAATATTTCATTTTAACGTCAATGTTTGATGTAGGATCGATTGATGGCTCACAATTGAAATCGAATGTGAGACCCACTGATTATTTTAATAGGAAGGACTACCACTCCATAGCAAACGATTTGCAATGAAAAGTTGAAGTATCTTGATATTTTTGTTGGGTATCCAGGTTCTGTTTACGTTGCATATCCTCTCTTACCACAATTAATTACTCCATGCAGAGACAATGGACATTTAAGTGTTAAATATAATTGTTGTTTTGTTTATTTAGTGTTAAATCTATAGAAAATCTATTTTTTTTATTTCTATGGTAAGGATCATGACACAGTCAAAGAATATTGGCACAGTTACAGTTATAAAAATATGGCGCTTGTAGTTGTAGAGTAAAATCAACATCGGAAGACACCAGCGCAGAAACGCATTTTAAACTAGATAAAGATGCAGTAATGATCGGATAATGACACAGATATTAGTACTGTGCGTTCTAAAACGTTATTTTCCAGCTGATCGTTTGCCAACTTTTGTTTATAACCTCTTTGTTTTTCCGGCGTATCAAATTTGTTTATTACTTATTCTACAAAACAGTTTATTTTAAAACTATCCGCTGCCTGTATTGAATTTATAAGTAAGTTACTTTAATTATTAATTTCATGTTATATTAATGTAACCAAATCTACTTCTTTATATAATGTGCGACGCAAGTATATCTCATAACACTCAAGCACCTCAAGCAAGAAAACGCCATGTGTTATCTGAAGATGCTCGCAAGATTGTGTGGAACAATTACAAATAGTTTAAAAATATCAATTCAGGTAAAAGCAGTTGGATAACGTTTTATTTTGTAATATTCGAAAGAATTTATAACCACATTAAAGATGAGAAACAATTGGATATTCGGAAAGAAAACTTAATTTAGAAGTTTACTTTTAAAATGGGCTTCAGCTAAGTTTATTGATTAATTTTGAATCATATCTTATCTTGGGTTTTATGTAGGTGGAAAAAACATCTGATCATCGTAAGATTATAATAGAACGACATGAAATACGTTCTTTGCGTTGTGCATATATACGTTCGATCACTAATTATCGGAAAGCAGGACGACCAGTTATATACACAGGTTAGTTTTGAAGATTGTAAACTATACATTCTACTGCATATTCTTATGTAAATTTTAGATGAAACATACATACATTCGTCTCATACGACACCATATTCAGGGACAAACGAGGTCATAAATCTCCTATTTGAAAATGAAATCGCCATATAATCGTACATGCTGGTATGTTTATTTAATTTTATAATGTAAATATGTTCCTATTTATCATTATTTTAGGTGGTGAAATGGGCTTTATAAATAATGTTCTGCTAATATTTAAATCTGTCCAAAAATCAGGAGAATAATTGTTATTGGCAAATGTATTTTAAAAACTAGATTTTGTAACTATGACAATAAAATGATTTTACTTTATGATTATTTCAAAATTTTACATCTAAAATTGTATTCTTGGACAACAAACGCGAAGTAACATAACCTAAACTTTTATTTTTCAAACATATTTTTTGTTGAGCTTTACACTCTGACGTCACTTTTTTGCGCAGCTTGGTGTCTTCCGATGGTGATTTAACTTCTAGCAGTTTTTATACATAAAACGATTGTTTCTAGTGTTATTTTAATAATAAAGAATAAAGTTAATTTAATAAATTGTGCCAGCTTATTACAAATTTTAATGTAAATACAACATTAAGTGCTGCTCAAAAATGGTTTAATCTTAAATAAAGTTCTTGCCGAATGTCCATCAAACACAGTTTTGGCTGATTAAAACAAAGATTTAGACAGTTATACCATGTGAAACTAAACGCATTTGTCATTTTATAAGAGCATGCTGTGTTTTACATAATTTGTCAATTGATGACAATATCATGTTTGAATCAGATATTCCACTTGATGAGCAACCTGATAATCTTAACTGCCAAGCTGAAATAAGTTCATCTGCAAGTGGAATAAGAAATGCGATTTGCCAGCAAATATTTGGAAAGTAATTAACAATTTGAAAGCATTGCAGTTTATTCTAAAATCTACTTTAACTACTAATAAAAATGAAACTATGTACCGGGTGGCCAACTAAAAACGGCCGTCGGCCATATCTCAGGAATGGAAAGAAAGTGGCCTCGAGAAACGCCTGGAAATTATTTTCAAAATTGTAGGTCCACCGCTAGAGGGCGTATTTGACAGTTAAAATTTTAAAAAGCAAAATTTTTCAAAGTTTACTCATTTAAGGGGCATATTAAATATTATAATCAGATTCCTCGACAAATTCTGCATATTTTTTATTTGACAAATTTTAGTCTATCTCTTCAAATAAGGGATGGGGGAGAGTGGGAACCTTGTTACGAAAAAACGTCTTTAATTCAGGTTCTGCTTGACCGATTTTAATAAACTTGATGTTGTTTGAAAGAGCTTTTGTTAAACAATAGAAAATTTGTAAATTTAAAGCAATCTGATTAATAACATAAATGCTAGAGGGCGCTGTTTAATATTTTTTTAATATTGTGTTTTCTCTTTACAATTTTAAATGAATGCATAACAATTTAAGTAGGTCTTTAAAAATTAGACCAAATTAGTAATAAAACAGTGAAAACTGCAAGTCGATATCTTTTTCCTATCCTGAGATATCGTAAGAAACGTAAATGTCGGGAATTGTTCTTCCAACGTCTAGTAGGATAGTTCGCGTTAACGGATATTATTAAATTTAGCCTGGATGAAAAGATCTTACATTGGTCTGCAGTAATTTAAACTGTTATCATACTAATGTTATGGTTGCCGCTAGATTACCTAAATGTAATGCTGTCGCTACTAACAATGAGAACAAATTATAAAATAATGTTGAAGGTAATGGCGAATCCATTCCAGATCTATAAATAGTAAAATATTTCAAATAATTTAACACTTTCTAAAAGTCAGATATAAATAAATGTAAAACACACCCTTCTGACTTGGTAGTGTTCGTGCTTCCCAGGTGTGTACCGGATTAATTGAATGCCGTTTTGATACAATTTTATTTAATTCCCTAAAAAGAAATATGATCTATTGATATTATTCAATATGTACCTACTCCAAAGTTACTTTTCATATGGACAATACTTTCTCCCTCGACCTGTTTTTGTTTTATTTTCGATTTTGTTTTTAAAAGCGTTTTTAAACTTTTCCATTTATTTTCCAATACGGAATACAGATAGCCATGTTGAGCCATGTCAAATTTGATCTTTTCCCACATACTTTTGAGTGTTTTTAATTTTCCATGCTCAACAAGTGGTTTAAAAGACCTATATTTCGAAATTAACAATCTTGTTGGTTCTTCGGGCCAAGTTGCTCTTTCTGTATGTGTCCTCCTGGACACCTTCAGCTTCATCACTGTTAGATTCGTGCTGATCATCATTAAAGCGTAATCGTATTATTTCTGATCCCGTATTCAGTAATTTGTCATCACTATTTGAGATGACTGCACATGGTACGTGTACAAACTCGCCAGAATCTTCTAACTTAACAACTTAACCTTCACGCCATTCCCTTGTGGGGTAGGCAAAACAATCCCTGCCTCTTATTTATTTTTCATTCACAATCTTTCTTCATGCTTTCCTATCTCCGCATACCTTCCTACCTTCTGCAAGATTCATACATAGTCTCTGACATGCCCTTTTGTTTTTAAAACTCCTTATCTTTCTTTCCTTTATCATAGATTCTACTACATTCAGCCAAGTTTTACGCGGTCTACCAGGCCGGCCTTTCCCTAACCTCACCCACATATATTTGATTCGTTAATCTTGCGTTGTTCATTCTCTCAATGTGACCAAACCAACGTAATGTACAACTTTTATATCTATCCATCATCGTCTTTTCCTAACCACACTTCCTCATTATGCATTCATTTTTATCTTGTCCCTTCTCGTTTTACCACATGCGCTTCTCAGGAATCTCATACCCACGGCATTTATTTTTCTTTCGTACTTTTTGACATACCCATGTCTCACTTCCATACAGTACTGACAGGACGAATACGCCATTTGCTCGTTTCGGAGCTAGACTTATGCTTTGATCTTTTTTTTTTTTTTTTTTTTGGTTAGTATGCTCATGCTTATGGTTAGTATGCTTATTATTCTTATTCTTTGCTTATATTCTTATCGTAGACTGCTCAGGATTCCTCCTCTTCAGCCCTGATCATTCCATTGTTGTTGGTGTTGCGCTGTTTTTGTAATTGTGTGGTTGACAATCATGAATGTGTTATTTTGGTGTAAAAAAAGAGAATTATTTATTCTTGAGGTGTTATTGGTGTAAAAAATGATTAATATCGGTTTGAATATTTAGGTTTAGGTTTGCGTGTGGTTAAGTGTATAGGGTGAAGTGTGATTGATTCGTTGGCCGGTGTCCTTGCGTGGTCGTTATCAAATTGACGGGGGATGCGGAGTGCATATGGGGTATTGTCGAGGGCCTCTTCAATCTCCTCTGGGATGTCGTCCAATAATTGGGTTAGGATCGCGGGAGGGTGTTTAAATTTGCGCTTGGGTTTTTGCGCGGGAATTTGGGAGGTGGTAGGTGTAGGAAGTTGTGAGGATTTCCTTGGTTGGGATGGTGTCGCCGAAAATTCTTTTGTGTGTAAAGTTTTTCTGGAGTGTTTGGATTCTGTGTGTGATTGTTGGTATGTTTGCATGTTGTGTTGTGAGGTCGCTGGGGTACCTGAAGGGTAGCCCGTGTATACGTCTAAAGATCCGGCATTCACAGGATGCTATATCGGAAAGGTGGTTAGGGTTTATGTTTGTGTAAATTGGTGCTCGGAAATCCATAACAGGGCGGATGTAGGTTTTGTATGTGTGTTGGAGTGTTTTGGGGTGGCAACCTCTGATTCGACCCGGAGGGCACCCAGTAGGTTTGCACGGTTTCTAATTCTGTTTAGTGTTTTCCTGACATCGGGGAGCCAATTGAGTGTTCTCGTGAATAGGATGCCTAGATATGTAATTTGATCTTGAAGGGGATTCTCTCTTGGTTTATGGTGATCGAGACATTTCTGGAGGATAGGTTTGGGAATTTATCTTCGACGTAGTTAGGGTGGTGGAAAAGGATGGCTTGAGTTTTGGAGGGGTTAATAGAGACTCTCCACCGGTTGGCCCAGTTGGAAAAGTTCTGAAGGGTTTTGGAAATGCAGTTGGAGGCCGTTTCGCTGTTCCGATTAACCGACCAGAAAGCGGTGTCATCTGCAAACTGCGCTACGACTACTCCGGGTTGGGTGACTTGAGGGATGTCTGAAGCGAAGATGGTGTAAAGGATAGGGGCTAAGGCAGAACCTTGCGGAACGCCCGCTGAGGGTTGGAAAGGATCTGAGAGGTTTTTCCCTACTTTCACCCTGACCGAACGATTGGTCAGGTAGGAAAGCAGGAGTTTGGAGAAGGTTTCGGGAATGTTCAGGTTTCGGATTTTTGAAGGAGACCGGCGTGCCAGACTCTGTCAAATGCTTGCTTAATATCCAAGAACATAGCCAGATTGCATTGCTTGTGGTTGAATGCTCTGGTGGTTTCGGTAAGCAGCTTCAACAAGGGATCGTGACACGTTCGGTTTGGACGGAAGCCGAATTGGCTATTAGGAAGAAGGTCGTTAAATTCTAGGTGTTCCCTGAGCCGCCTGGCTAGAATTTGCTCGAAGCATTTTCCGAGGCAACTCAGGAGGGATATGGGTCTATAGGAATTAGGTGAGGTTAGGTCGGCGTGAGGTTTTGGTATCGACGGTGGAGGCCGATTTCCAATCCGTCGGGAAGTGTGCGAGGGTTAGGCATCTGTTATAGATATTTGCAAGAAGTTGGAGGCATGGGTCGGGTAGGTGGCGCAGGATTTTTCTATTTAGGCCGTCGTGGCCTGGGGCTGAATTTTTGCCTTTTTTAAAATAAATATTGATTTGATCGGGCGTAATTGGGTCATAGAAAGGACTCTGGTTATCTAGTAGGGGTTCGGGAAGGGTAAGGTTTCGGAATTCCTCGAGGCGGTTCTCGAGGAATTCCTTGAACACAAGATTGAATTGGGGATCATTGGGGGATTGGAATGTGGATTGGAGGTGCTGACCAAAGAAATCGGCCTTTCCTTGGTCGGAGAAGATTAGGTTGCCCTGGGAGTCGGTTAGATGGGATTTCGGGTTAGCTTTCCTTCTGGTCAGTTTATCAAACTGTTGCCAAAAGCGTTTACCGTCACGATAGTCTAACTGGGAAGTGGCTTTAGCCCAGGAATCTTCTGTGTGTTTATTGGTTTCTCGCCTGATTAAGGCGTTAAGGCGGTTATATTCGGTTTTGAGAGCCGGATCCTAGATCTCAAGAATTGACGATAAATTCGTCTCTTCTCTTTGATCCAGTTCACAATGTGTCGTGGGAGTGGTTTTTTTGAAATGTCGATATTTTTAAGTGGAACTGAGGTGTCGACCGCTTCCGTAATTACGGAGGTTAGGTCCCTAACGGCTCTCTCGAGATCTTGGGTGGTTTGAAGTTCGGGTGAAGGAAGATTGTTGGAGATGTGTTCGGCGAACACATTCCAGTCTGCATTGAAAAATTTTTAATGATTGTTTTGAGGAGGTATTGGGGGAGCTGGACAAAATGAGGTTTTGACCAGAAGAGGAATATGATCGGAAGTGATTGTGGTGCCTAGAAAGCACTCACGGTCGAAGTAGTGAGCTATAGGTTCTGAAACTATTACATGATCTATTATGGGGGCACCTAGGTGGTCGAAATACGTGGGTTGTGTGTTGACGATCCTCAACAAAGGCAATTGCAACAGAGCAGAGGATAGTCTGTTGCCGTTTCCATTTGTTGCGGTGTCACCGAATTGAATATGGCGGGCATTGAAGTCACCTAAGATGACTGCATTTGGGAGGCTGGAGGCATATACTAATAGGTCATCGGAAAGTGTATTGTGGCCGGGTGGATTGTAGTAGGATATGAATACTATAGGAGTTGGGAAGTGCACCGTTGCAGCGACACATTCGAGTTGCTGCAGGTGCGCGGGTAATTGAAATGGAGTGGAGGGGAAACAGTTTTTGATTAGGAGGGCGGTTCCATGCGCGCTATCGTTACGGAAGGTATTATAGGTGTTAAGTTGTAGTGTACATTTGTGTGAAAGTTTGGTCTCAGTGATTGAGAGGACGTGAACGTTGTGTGTGTGAAGGAAGTGTTTTAGTAGGGAACGTTTCTGGCGAACGCCCCTGGCATTAATGGTCCCTGCTATGATATCCATTGGGAATAAAGGCGTTTAAGGAAGGGGTTGGCGGACTACGGCGACCTTCCTCCGCGTACCGGCTACGCAGACGTTGATCTGCCGTTGGAAGAAGTTGAGGGATAGGGATTGGAGGGTTCGGAAAACTCGGCGTTGGTGGGTGGGAAACAGGTCTAGGAGAGCGTTTGTGAGGACTTGGATAAAGGATTTAATGGAGACGGGATCGGTGTCGGGGATAGGTTTGAGGTGGATGGTGTCTTCCGAGTCAGACATGATGGGATCGAGGATTGCCATCTGTGACGGAGAACTGGGAGGTTCCCGCCGCTTCTGGCACTTAAAGGAGTAGGTAGGATGGGCTCCCCCGCAGTTGTTACACTTTGGGTTCGCCGAGGTTTTGCAAAGGGTGGATCTGTGGCTTCCGCCACAGTTAGGGCACCGGATGGATCGGGAAGGGCACTCCTCCGCGGTATGCCCCATCTGCGTGCAGGTGGAGCAATACTTCGGGAGCGGTTGAGGGATTAGGGAGGGTTCGCACATGAAGCGTCGCCCGAACATGACGACACCTTGTGCGAGGAGGTACTGGAGGGTGGTTTGGGAAGGAGTGATGATCCGGACGAGGGAGGTAGGGGTGTTTGTGGCCTTCGAGATGATACGAACGGCCTTCTTCACTTTTGGAAGATCGATCGCATCGAGGATCTCTTGGGCTAGGATGTCCTTATCTACGTGACGAATCACGCAGGAAAAGGAGGGAGCTCTAGGAGTGGTGTTGGGTGACGTGGGCCGGAGAGTTGAGTTAGGAAACGGTAGGATCGCCGAATTGGTGTCGCAGCCTAAGCTGCGTACCATCCGGAATGGGAGTGGTTGTCTCTATGAGACTGGTGTGGTTGTGGTTGAACGTAATGTTAAACCACGGAAGGTTGAGGGATTTGAAGGAGTTGAATAAGGATTTTGGGTGGTTATGGTTTCGGGATATTGCGGATGCAATATCTCGAGGATTGGGGTGGGTAGGTATAGGATTGGGTGAAGCGGGTTTAGGACTCAAGGCAGGTGTAGGTGGTTGAGAAGGTGTGGCTAGGAGAGGGTATGTGTGCGGTGTAGGTATCAGGGCAGGTGTATGTGTGTGAGCGGGTGTAGGTAAGAGTGCAGGTTTGTGAGCGGGTTTGAATGGTTTTGTGGAAGAGGTGGATCGTGTGGAGATGTAAGAGTGTGTGGATGTGGTGGATATGGAAGATGCATTGGAATGGGAGCGTGTACGTGAGGCAGGTGGAGGTGAAACGAGTGTGTGCGTAGGATTGTGTGGTGAGTGGTGGTGTGGGTGGACGGACGGCGTCGGGGGTAGGGGACACAACTTTGACGGTAGCTCGGTGGCGACCTTGCTTGACCATCTCGGTTGCGTGGTTAGTAATAGGTTTTTGAATAGGTTTAAGAAAGAAATAAGAATCTGTTTATGAAAGGGCCGGGTCTCTGCCGAGGTGCAGCCTCACACCCCGAGGAAAAAAGGCTTGGAAATCAGAGACCCAATACGAAAAGGTGGAAATACACAGTTAAAATAAAATAACAAAGTAGTTAAATTAAAATTATTTATTAATGATACCTTTAGCCTATTAGAGTTGTCCTTGACCCGACGACGATCCTGCTGTTGGCGGTGTACTAGATGTTCCTGGAATTTTCCGCTGCTGCTGCAATATTCCGGCGGCTCCTGCTTGCGGCTAGGCTGTGGCCCTCTTCTGATGACCGCTCCTTCGTATTATCTGTATGCAAGCAGTGACAGATCTACCTCCAAAGCGGCGAAGATCACGATGCCGGAACCGGAACGATGAGCGACACGCTAGATTCTTTTTGCGAAATTAAGCGATTGTAATGAAAATCACAAGCGCTTAGGCTGGGTAGAGGCTTACGTTTGAAGGTTCAAACTGCTCTTATGCTTTGATCTCTCATTATCGTCCATATACTTCCAATCACTTTTCCTCCAGCATTAACACTTCGTCCAATCTCGCTCTCAATTGTACCATCTGCAATAAACATTCTACCGAGATATACCAGCTCGTCCACTTGTTCCACAATTTCATCTTGCAGAGTAAATACCTACTCTCCTTTCCACCTTCCCGATTGAACACCACAATCTTAGTTTTGTTCACGTTTACCTTTAGGTCCATGCTCTCACAGACTGTATCAAACTTCCTTAGAGCGGTTTGCAGCTCATCCGCACTGTCACTTAATAAGACTGTGTCATCTGCATACACCAGGAGTCGTACATTTACGTCACCAACCATTACACCATTTGTATCGTTACATGCTTGTCTAAGACATTTATCCATGTATACATTGAACAACCACAGTGACATCACACAGCCTTGTCGCACTCCTTGCTCAATATTAAAGTATTCACTCACACCTCCTCTCACCCTAACACATGCCCGACTACCGTTGTATACTGCTCTTATTCCATTTATTAGACTTTTATTTACGCCATATTCATTTAATATTTCCCACAGCTTCTCTCTATTCACTCTGTCACATGCTTTCTCCAGATCTACAAACGCACAGTACAACTTCCTTTTTACCTTTAAACACTTTTCGATTACCTGCTGGAGAGCAACCATCTGATCGACACATCCTCTCCCTGGCATGAAGCCACCTTGCACGTCCCACATCTTAGTTTGTGTAGTTTCCCGTACTCTATCAATCAGTATTCTGCCAAATACTTTACCAGGTACGCTGAGCAAGCTTATTCCTGTGTAGTTCTTACAATCACTCTTGTTCCCCTTACCTTTATACAATGGTACAATGATCGCGCTCTTCCAATCACTTGGCACTTTTCCACACATAAGGCATACATTGAATAATTCACGCAATATTCGTATAAGCTTTGTACCTCCATACTTGAGCATTTCACCAGTGATTTCATCTACGCCTGCTCCCTTGCCGTTTTTCAACCTTCCTACCGTTTTCTCTACCTCATTTATTCCAATATCCTCAGTTTCATTCATCATTTCTTCTATATTCTCCTTATTTAACCCTTCAGTCTTACTTTCCTCACTACTGTACAGCTTTCCGAAATATTCTTGCCAGCATTTCCTCAATTCACAATCGTCCCATACTATTTCGTTTCTATCATTCATCACTCCTGCAGCGTTCTGTTTTGGGCAACGTTTTGTATTTTTCGAGTTACAGTTTATAGTAAATAATCAGCCCTTAAAAATTATGGTGCCTTTAGTATCTTAGTAAATTGATAAAACATAAATTAGTACATATAGAAGAAGATTTACGCACGCTCGAACGAGTTTCAGAAGATGGATAAGTTTTCACAATGGCATTAAATAAAGGTATCGTAATGATGTAAATTGTAGCATAGCACTATTGTTATATACTATAATAATGAGGAAACAAACACTTCCGATATTCCAGAAGAAAGTTCCAAAACACCCAATGCTGAATCTCAAGATTCAGAAACCATGAATGTAGGTGATAAATTAACTGCAAGTACATGGTATACATAACTAATTATTTAAATTATGTCTGCAATATATATTTCAGAATGGAGAGACGGCGCCACTAAGCTGTTATTGGATAAATATTGTGATTATTTGAAACAGATAGGTCCAATGAAAACATTTAAGACTAAAAAAGTAATGTGGAAAAGGATCAGCGAGGACATTGCAAAAGTTTGTCACTTAACATTCACAGCAGTACAAGTTGAGAACAGGTATAAAACAATAATGAAAAGGAAGAAAGCAGTCGTCAATAATAATTCGACAAGTGGAGCACAACGGATGGAAGTTCCGTTGGAAGAAGAGATGAGTAAAATTTCAGACATGGATGACAGCATCACATCAGAGGTTATTTTTTCCCCAAATCACACCAAGAAATTTAAAACTAAAAGAAGATAATTTCAACACTCTTGCATCGTGAATTTTCCCCGGAGTTCCGATAGAAACATCAAGAAACATTTTGTTGGCATCACAAATTCCTTGTAGTGTTATTGATGCCTTATGATGATTTATGCAGGTGGTTTTAATTTTGTTTGCCGCCGTAACAATTTCTTTTGATGTCCCATCTATACAACCAATTACTTTTGGAAATCCCTTTACCTAACAAAGAAATAATACAGTAAGAATAATTTTCAAAGTTGTATCATTATACCTTCTCAAAGTCAGATGAAACTTTGTTTTTCTCTTCTTGTGTAAAGGGAAATTTAATAAATGGCGATGAAATTGAAGTAATAAAATTAATAACGTTTTCAATTATTCCATGTGTTGTACTAAATGCCATATCAAAAAGTTGTGAAAGGTCTCGTATGCAACATTTGTTAGAACAGAACCTATAATAAGTCCATGCACCTTTGTTATAATATTTTCATTGTCTATATTCATTTATTAGAAATTGGACTGTTCTCCTCTCCAACTGAAAATGATATCGAAACTAAAACCATTTTTAAATTAAAGATTTGAACATTACACAACAAATTTATTTTACCTTTACATCGTTTAACCTACAAACGAGTCCCACAAAGCCTTCTCGTTGCACATTATCAATATTACTTCTTCAATGTTAGAACCCGATCACGAAATTAATTCTAATACAGCAGGTAATAGATTGTTGACATTATCAGCCATTTTTTTTGCACTTAAAACCGACACTGTAGTTTGCCTTGGGTGCTGAAAAGCAGCACTCAATTAGCACTGAAGTCACTTTTTTAATAACACGAACATCGGTTGCTAACTGCACTGTTGCACTAAACATATAATCCGAACATAAAAATTACCCTTGGTGCAAGGTAGTGCGGCTCCAGGGCAGTAATCCGAAAACGCTATAAGTTTTGAATTTGAATTTATTATAACATTTTTCAAAATGTCTGACCAAAAAGTGCTAGAGTCACTAAACTCCACCAGAACTACGGGAGATGACCGAAAATACAGTTAAAAAATGTAGTATCCTTAAAATCTTAGGCAATCTATGAAAAAGAGTATGTGAAATTCTCAAATTAGTGTACAGAAAAAAAGTTGCCATTGTAACACAGAACTTTGTTATAGCATTTAAAAACAATGTTAGAATGAGCTCATTCTAACACTATTTTCAGTGTTGGAATGGAGATATTCTATTGTCGAAATATAGAAAAGATTTTTACTATATATATATATATATATATATATATATATATATATATATATATATATATATATATATATATATCTGTTCTATGAGTGAAAGTGAAGCGGGAAAAGTTAAGTGTATCATTAGACGACCAGTTAGGTTTAAGGATTATGTTTGTTAACTGTGGGTAATTCAGTTTTTTATCTCGAAGGGGAGATGTAGAAATGTAAAGGTTGACAACACTGTAGTATGGCAGGATGTCATTCATTGTATTTAAAATTTAACCTACTGTTAAAATGTGCATCAGATAAAATAAATCTTAAATATAAAATATCTTTTTAATACAATCACGATAAAATGTGGCTAAAGTACCAATTCAAAATAATTCAATTCAACAGCCTACCCTAATTGGTTTTTTTATCACTTGATATAATTTTAATTAGAAAACAAAATTTAAGTTGCTAAGAGATTTGAAAACAGTCTCTCAAAAATTACTAGTATATTTGAATCAAATTTTTGTCAATTCTAGATATACATTTAATAAATAAAATGAAATCAATAGAAACCATGACATGTAAACAAGTGGCATATTTTGTATTATCTGTTTTAAACGATTTAAGAAGGACACATCCCAAAGGAGTATCAGAAAGACAATTATTGAATATCATAAGAAACGAGTATGCGGCTCCAACTCGATATACAAAATATGTTAACCTGGCACTTAATTGTGGTGTAGAAGCAGGAGCAATAGAACAAACTGGTGACAAATATGTTTTATCAAGTATTATAACATCAGCATTGCCTCAAACAAGACAAGCTTGTAGCCATCACAAACGCTCTAAAAAACGAAGTAGTAAAAAAAGAAATAAGCGAAAAAGAGGACGTGCACAATAGATTAAATGTTTTAAGATATGTACCCAAATTATATACTGTCATTATAGAACTTACTATATTATAACCATTCAGTAATTTTTTTTTATTCAGAGGCGAATGTATAAGCAACCTTTTCATTTAATTGATGAAATAATTGCTTAATATTTTTTATTCTGTTAATTATTTGAAAGGGGCAGTTTTGTACTTTATAGGATTGTTACTTAACACAAAATTTAGGATTTTTTCCAGGCAAACGATTTTTTTTAGCAAATAAAATTTATTTGCTAAGGAATCTGTAAAAAATGAACTAGTCACAAAAAATTTTACACCCATTGCATAGAAACCAACTATTTTTATGTGATTTTCATATATTTTAAAGATAGAGTTGTAATATTCCGATCCCGCAGGTTAGGACCACTCATATGCTCTTATGAACAGTACCTCCTAATGGGTTTTCACAAAACTGGGAGTAGGTGTCTCTCATGTACGGTAGTGAATATAGTCCACCACAGCATGGATCTTTTACAGCACTAGTACCCCAGCAAGACTTTCACTATACAAGTAAAACTCCGCCCTTCAAAAGCATTACTTCTAGTTTTAATCTTAAAATCAGGTAAGAGAGCCTACATAATTTTTGACTGATATGTTAACGAACGCTGACATTAGTTTAAATACTTTATTTATGGTGCTTAATATACAAAATCACAATTGTTATAAAATTATAGCTTTATCGTAAAGAAACCAATATTTAACCACTATAAAATGAAAAGTTATTGTATTTTTCAAGCAGGGCAGTCCGAACCTCGGCATCGAACGTAAGCCCCTTCTCGCGAAAGAGCTGTTGTGATTTTCATTACAAATCTCTTGATTCCAAAAAAGAACATCGTTCCGGCATCGTGATCTTCGGCGCTTTGGAGTTAGATCTGTCGCTGCTTGCATCCTGATAATAAGAAGAGGCGGTCATCCGTAGAGGAGCCACAACCTAGCAGCAAGCAGGAGCCGCCGGAATACAGCAGGAGCGAAGAACAAAACAAAAGAAGCATCCAGAACACCGCCAACTACAGGATCGACGTCGGGTAAATAATAGGTACCGGTTAATAAAAAATATTTTTTAATTAATTATAATTTATAGTTTTATTTTAACACTTGTTTCCTCCTTTTTCTATTTGGGTGTCTGATTTCCAAGTCTTTATTCCTCGGGGTGTGAGACTGCACCTCGGCGGAGACCAGGCCTTTCTTTAAAACAATTTCTTTTCGTATTACTTTTCAGAACCTGATTAACAATAACCGCGATGGTTAAGCACGGTCACCACCGTGCTACCGTAACGGATGTATCCCCAACCCCCGACGCCGCCCGTTCACCTAAACTGACAACACATATACGCACACACTCGCCTGGCCAGAACCATCCTCACGTACACTATCCCATTTAAACGCCTTGTCCATTTCCACCTCATCCACACTCTCCTACATCTCTACACGTTCCACCGTCTCCACATAAACCCGCACAAGCACACAAACTCGCCCTCTTACCCACACCCCCCAGCCTGCCGTAATTTCTACACCCGCTTCCCCCAATCCTAATCCCACCCGCTCTCAATTCTAGAGGTATTGCATCCGCAATATCCCGAAATCCATAACCACACAGAAATCCTTTTACAACTCCATTAAATCCCTTAACCTTCCCTGGTTAAACTTAACGTTTAGACATAACCACACCTGCCTCCTAGAGACCTCTCACCTGCCGGATGGTACACAGCTTAGACTGCGACACCATTTCGGTGATTCCACAGTAACCTTGAAGGACATCCTAGAACCCGAGATCCTCGGTGCGATCGATCTTCTACACGTGAGGAAGGCCGTTCGCATCATCGCTAAGGTCACCAACACCCCACATCCCGTATTCGGATTATAACCTCTTCCCAAACCACCCTTGAGTACCTCCTCACACGCGGCGTCATGTTGGGGCGACACTACAGTTGCGAACCCTCATTTATCCCTCAACCTCTCCCCAAGTATTGTTCCAACTGTACACAGGGGGGACATACTGCTGAGGAGTGTCCTACTCGTGCTATCTGTTGTCCCAACTGTGGCGAAAGCCACAGATCCTCGTCTTACAAATCCTCGACTAACCCAAAGTGTAACAACTACGGGGAAGCTCACCCTTCCTATTCCTTCAAGTGCCGGAAATGGCGGGAACCTCCCAGTTCTCCGTCGAAGATGGCTTCCTTCGAACCTATCCGTCTTCTGAAGAGTCAGACTCGAAAGACACAGCCCACCTTAAACCCTCTCCCGATACCGAATCCCTATCCATTAAAGACCTCCTTGAAATCCACACCCACTCCCTCTTCCAGATGTTCCCCGACGGGCGAATAGGGTTGTCCGCACCCTAGATTCGCTATCCCGAAACTTCTTCCAACGGAGGATCAACATCTGCGTATCCGGCACGCGGATGAAGGTCGCCGTAATCTGCCAACCCAATCCTTAACTCCTTCCACAATGGATATCCTAGCAGGGACAGTTAATGCCAGGGACGTTCGTCGAAAACGCCCCTTAAACACTTTTACACACAATATACATATCCTTTCCATCACGGAAACAAAACTCACCCAAATGCACATTTAATTTCAACACATTTCACACCTATGTAAACAATAGTCAACACGGAACCGCCCTCTTAATTAAAAATTGTTTTCCTTTTCAACTTGCTGTGCACCTACAGCATCTGGAATGCGTTGCTGCGACGGTGCACTTTCCCACTCCAATAGCATTTATTTCTTACTACAACCCGCCCGGCCACAACAACCTATCCGATGACCTCTTAATCTACGCCTCTAGCCTCCCTAATGCAGTTATTCTAGGTGATTTCATTACCCGCCACATCCAATTCAGTGACACCGCAACTAATGGCAACAGTAACAGGCTATCCTCCGCTCTGTTGCAGTTGCCGCTCTTGCGAATCGCCAACACAGCCAACATACTTCGAATATTTAGGTACCTCAATAGTAGATCACATCATAGGTTCAGAACCCATAGCTCACTATTTCGATCGCGAGTGCTTTTTAGGCACCACGATCACATCAGATCACATACCACTACTGGTCAAAACTTCATTTTGTCCAGCTCCCCCTACACCTTAATACAGTCATTAAAGATTTTTCAAAAGCAGACTGGAATGTGTCCTCCGAACACGTCTCCAACAACCTTCCTACACCCAATCTTCAAACGACCCAAGATTAGAGACCTAACTTCCATAATTACGGAAGCGGTCGATATCTCTGTACCACGAAAAAACCGACACTTCCCGAAAACCGCTCCCACGGTACATCGTGAACTGAATCAAAGAAAAGACGAATCTATCGTCAGTTCTTGCGATCCAGGGACCCGGCTCTCAAGACCGAATACAATCGTCTTAATCAGGCGAGAACCCAACAAACACGCCGAAGACTCCTGGACCAAAGCCACTTCCCAGCTAGATATAGAAATGGTAAACTCTTCTGGCAACAGTTCGATAGACTGACCAGAAGGAAAGTCAAACCTAAATCCCACCTAACCGACCTACAAGGCAACTTAATCTCCTCCGACCATGCAAAGGCCGATTTCTTTGGTCATCACCTCCAATCCATTTTCCAATCCCCCGATGGTCCCCAATTCGGTAACCGGTTCAAGGCACTCCTCGAGGGTCGCCCGATAATGAGAATCCTTTTTATGCCCCCATCACGCCCGACCAGGTTCACACATATTTCAAAAGAGGAAAAAAGTCAGCATCAGGTCATAACGGTCTAAATTGAAATAGACCAATCTCCCTCCTCAGTTGTCTCGGAAAATGCTTTGAGCAGATTCTAGCCAGGCGACTCAGGGACCACTTAGAATTTAACTACTACCTTCCCAACAGCCAATTCGGCTTCCGCCCCAACCGAACGTGCCACGATCCCTTGTTGAAGCTGCTTATAGAGACCAACAGAGCATTCAACCACAAGCGATGCAATCTGGATGTGTTTCTGGACATTAAGCAAGTATTCGACCGGGTCTGGCATGCCGGTCTCCTGCACAAGATCCGTAACCTCAACATTCCCGACCCCTTCTCTAAACTCCTACTCTCGTACCTGACCAATCGGTCAGTTCGGGTCAAAGTAGGGAAAACCTTCTCAGATCCTTTCCAGTCTAAGCAGACGTACCGCAAGGTTCTACCTTATCCCCGATCCTGTATGTTATCTTCGCATCCGACATTCCCGAAGTCACACAACCCGGAGTAGTCGTTGAGCAGTTTGCGATTGACACCGCCTTCTGGAAGGTTAATCGAAACAGCGAAACGGCCTCCGGCCAAAACCCCTCGGAACTTTTCCAACTGGGCGAACCGGTGGAGAGTCTCCGTCAATCCCACCAAAACCCAAACAATCCTCTTCCGACATTCTAATTACACCGAAGATAAGTTCCCAACGCTTGCCTCCAGAAACGTTTCCCTCGCCCTAAACCAAGAAAGACTCCCACTCCAACAAGAAGTCACCTACCTAGAAATCCTCTTTGCTATAACCCTCAATTGGCGCCCCGATGTACAAAGTACACTTAACAGGATAAGAAACCGCGCAAACCTACTGGGCGCCCTCCGGGGTAGAATCAGAGGTTGCCACCCCAAAATACACTTACAAAACATATATTCGCCCTGTTATATATCTAGAATTGAGAAAAATGTTATTCAAATATACTAGTAATTTTTGACAGCTTGTTTCCAAATCTCTTAGCAATAGAAAATTTGTTTTCTAATTAAAATTATATCAACTGATAAAACCAATTACGTTAGGCTGTTAAACTGAATTATTTTGAATTGGTACTTTAGTCACGTTTTATCGTGTTTATATTGAATAGATATTTTATTTAAATACAATGAATGGCATCCTGCCACACTACAGTGTTGTCAACTTTTACATTTCTACATCTCCCCTTCGAGATAAAAAACTGAAATTGGCCACAGTGTGACAGTAAACAATTCTTACACCTAACTGGTCGTCTAATTATACGCTTAACTTTTCCCGGTTCACTTTCACTCATAGAAAAGATCTCTTTTCTTTGCTTTCACTGTTATTATTTTCCGCTGTTTCCCCTTCATTCTTTTCTTTCCCACTTTCGCAACGAAAAGAAAACGTGAGAATGGCCAGTGAGATAAGATCGAAAAGACGTCGAGGATAAGGAGGAAGAAAAACATACCATAATACCCGGAAGAACTAAATATCATACCAAACCCGCGGAAACATAAAATTAACACACACACACAGATATATATATATATATATATATATATATATATATATATATATGGTAAAAGTTTAGGTTCAGATGACTTCCACTGGTCCGAGAGACGGACGCTCAATTACCTCTTCATTTTATTTCAAATTATGATACTACATGCCACCTAGTAACCCAAAAGTTAAAATTGCACGACATCTACTTGCCTGTTCATTCATATGTGTAGGTTTTAGTGCACGGAATTGCGAATTGATGGCAGCACAATCGCTTGGTGTACACTTTTATGTATATTTTTTTTCATGTGTAGGATTAGTTGCCGTTCCCTACAACTGGCGACGCTGCACTTCGTTATATTGAAAATAAAAACAATTTAGGTTTGATCACATATATTATATAAACATGCACTGGATGAATTGCAATAAAATATTATAAATAATTAATTCTCGAATTATCTAAATTTAAAAAAGATCTGTTAACACTTTCGTTTTTACGTGAAACACAAAATTTCGGTTACCGTCGTAAGTTCAAACTGATAAATTGTTTGATGAAAGTAAAATTGGTTTTGTTGCTTTTGACTAATTTTACTGATTGGTAAATATAATTAAATATTTCAAGATAATTTTAATTTAATTTTAAGTTAAACTGAAACTAGGAATCGACTTAAACACGTAAAAGAGAGACCAAAGTCGAGTAAAGCGAATTTATGCCTTTCGACGTTAAATTATTCCTTCAAGCTGAATGTTTAGCAAGCTTAATGAAGGGAATTTGATGTTCCCAGCGCATGACTTTCTCATAATGGGTCATATTGCATAGTACGTAATGCTCCCTCGATGACGGTTACACTTTAAAGACCGATACGCGCGAGAAACGAGAATGCTGCTGGCCTTGGGTCTTGTGCGCTGGCGCACTCGTCAATGTTCGGGTAGAATCTTCGAGGGAAGTTTGGAGTAAGGGTCGCCGAAACAGCCTTCGCAGCCGTCTTAGGAGAAATACGTCAGCCAAAAAAAGGAGTTTAGATTTATAAACATGCCCCTAGGGAAGATCTTATAGTGTGGTTCGGTCAATACTAGCGCGCGCTAGTATTGACCTAACCACACGGACATTAGAGCTAGCTTAACGAAGAAGACACAAGCCATTTTTGCGGCGTATACACCACTATATTGAAGATGCTGTCTCGTGTATTAGAAAACATGCTACTGATCCGGAGTTGGATAAAGAAAAATGTATGCTTCAGGGGCGAAGAAGAATTGAAAGCCTATGTAGTATTTCAAGGTAGCGTGGCGAACTTAGCTAAATTTTAAGAATAATCCCATATCTGTGTAATATTAATGTTAAAATAGAATATTAGACGTTAGCCCTTGCTTGTATTTAAAGTACAATTACTAACGGGTGAACATTATTATGAAGCAGCATCAGGGTATTAGATGTTTTAGTAGTTAATAAACTATAACCGCTCAAGATGAAGCGGATGAAGAAAATGCATCTCAGATCCTTGATGGTGATGTGTATTTTGTAGTAACGATTTTTTTTAAATATTTGTAAAACACATTGATTAACACGATGTTGACTGATTGTTTCTTTCCAATTCATAACTGCATTCCATAAAAACATCGTTTTGTATATAAATTCATATAAGGTCGCTCTAAGTGGTGTGCGAAAGTTAAAGGTGAATACAGGCTGCAGTAGGTGTGGTAGAGATAATTAGCTTTGTATATTTACATTCTAAATTACTTAATGATGGGAAAGTCAATAGCCAGTTTTATATCAACTATCCATAAGTAAAAACACAAAACGGTTTAAAGAACTGTATAAAATATCTTAATATGTAGTTTAGTTCTCCGACGCAGTTATTATTAGAACAATCGAGAGAACAACACATCTGATGGTACGCGTATTATTTTTTACTATATATTTACTTGATTTGTTATGAACGAAGTTACATCAGTTCTACATACATAAAGACAAAATTTACATCGATTGGGCTTGAACCTTGATGGCGCAGTTGGTTAGCGCGGTACTCTAGCAAAGTACAGGTCGTAGGTTCGAATCCTACTCGAGGTAAACTTTTCATTTATGTATTTAATAAAATTAATAATAATTTTTATTTACTTGATATTGTTCACAAAAAATGACAATAAAGATTTTAATGTGTTATTATAGGAGGAGGCTGTCAATCCAACCAACTCAGCATGAGCTCTTATTCTACTCGATCTCTACCCATTTATTTAGTTAATTAGATAAAGGTGTGTTACGCTATTTTTTAAAATTAATTAATAGCATTATGCGGTACGTATTTGTTGGTTTTAAACATCGTAGTTACTGATTCGCATGTAATAATAAACCGTTAAAACCGCTTGCCTTTTATTTTCGTTATAGCAATTTGGCATTTTAAACTGTGACTGATTTTGAGCAAGCAAACTGTAAGTAGGTAGAGTTGGAGACTTCTGGGACACACCACATTTCCAAGGTTGACACAAAAACCGGTTTCCCACCATACCAAGGTCAAAAAGCGCAATGTGTGACCTACTTACATATCATTACCACAAACCCACGGTCACAAACCCCGATTTCCTGTTCCACAACTACAAGGCTATCTGTGCGACATATCATTACCACAAAACCAGGGTCACATGCTCCGCTTTTCTGTTCCACTATTACAAGGCTATCCGACCACGCTTTCCTGTTTCACAATTACAAGGCCATCCGTGTGACCTACTTTATGCTTAGCCACCTGCTTGCTACTCTATACCCCACTTGTATGTTTTTACTCACTTGTATGGTTTTGTCCACTTGTATGTTTTTGCTCAACCTCACTTTTTATCAAAATAAAAGAAACACAATATGTTAATATATTTAATTGATGTAGACAGACATGTACTAATTTATTACTCAGATATATGATTTTCTTTAGGAATAAAACATTTTGATTTAGTACAAGTGCAGAAGGTCCTCTCCACTTCCGTTTCAGTACATCTGCGCGGACGTGGTGCGAGGAGCTGAGCATACGTGCAATGTGGTGCCATCGTAGATGTTCCTGTAACGGATTGACATCTGGCTGCCATCGGTTTATTCTAACCCACACATGAAACATTCAACCGTATCGTCTGAAGATGTGGAAATGAATCCTGCTGCAGCAAGCGATGAGGGTGAGTGAACTCCAGACCATGTTCGATACGTTAGTAAGCGTTTATCGAAACAGTTGTAATACTGAGGATAATAAAAGTTTGGGTCACACATGTTAACATCAGCGAAATCAGTAAGATACTGACAGGAAATAATGTATTCTATACAATATATACAATATATATACAATATATACAATATATACAACACATATATACAATATGTACAATATATACAATAGATACAGTAAAAAAAGACTACTCGTCTACGTAGCACACCTCATCACACAGTATACATGAGTCATCATCGTACACATCGTATAACTGTGTGAGAGGCGCCTACGACGAGCACCAATAATATTCGTGCGACAGGTAGTATCGCGCAGTCCACCGCTCCATATGCATATGATGGTCCAGTACGCGGTAATGTCCTGGTTTCAATCGGGCGAAACAGCAATGACACAAATTCATGAAGTCCACCAGATGGTATCGAACATGTATTGATACAATGTGGGCATATGCTGTTACACGACTTGCCGCAAAGTGCTCGCGTATTACCTTGCTCATTTCGGTATACCACGCTGAATTCCACTGAACCAGTTCATAATTATTTCGTAGCACTTTGTTTATGGAAGCCGGTAGTATTCCTTCCTTTTCAAAATTTACCCAGTTGGGAATTAATTGACACGTCCGTCGCGTACTAATTTGAAATAGGGTTTGTGGTTGGTACATTGTCTTCCAATCGTCTTGCACTGGAGTAACTGACATAGTGAAGATCGGTAACTATGGTATATGTAAAAACCCCTCCCTTTAAGTATACGAATAATACTGAGTGGGGATATGTAACCTTGTGTGATGACCTTGCTGTGGCAAAGTGGAATAACCTTGGGAATAAGTATGCCTAGAAATCCTTGAAGTAGTGGAACGAAAAGAAAACCTTGAAAAGGTGTAACCGACAAGACCGCTAAAGCAATGTGTGGTGCAATCGTGAAGGTCACGTAAGTAGCCTTGAGGAGGGTACATAGTGGGGAGAGTGTCATATATAAAGAGAGGAATGTATGTAAAGTCAGTATCGTATATAATGGATAACATCGTACGTCAAGCCATAGAAAAGGCGAAGATTCTCGGTGCTATAAGTTCAAGTAAATATTGCGATATTTTGCTTAATAATGTGCATTATTTCTTAAATAAAAGTAAAACAAAGTTTGTTAGTGTCGGTCTATCACCCAAATTTGGATTTGAGCCAGTCGTAAAACTAGGTGGAACGAAGAGTGGTGGAGTGGTGTTTGACAAGCAGGAATGGCGTATACTTATGGATAATCAAGGGGTGATTACTAATTATTTCTACAGTCCTGAAGGAACATGGCTACCTACCAAACTGGGATCGAAGACTGTCTCGTACGAAAATATTAACAAGAAAAAATTATACGCCTCTGTGATAGTGACGAAATTGATGTCTATTTAGGATGGGAGTCTATAGAACAGTTATGGAAGCTTTTGAAGATAATATATTACCGATTGGAGTTGGCAGATACTGTGAACTTTCCAGAGTTTTATAAAAACCTAATACAGTCGACAGCGACAATTCCTGAATGTAACATTCACCAAGTTATAGGTCCATTGCGTGATGTATTTGAGGTCAACATAGCCTGCCTTCTGGAAATGGAAGTATTTGCCAAGGAGAAACTATATATGGATATGGATCTTACCAATCCTATAACTCAAAGGGGGGGGTAACGCGCTTGTAGTCAATAGTGGATAGTATTAGATGTTAGTCAATATGTGGATGTGTTATAGTGCGGAGTCGTGGCCTAAAGCTGTAGATTGTGTTAGTGCAGTCCAAAGACTAATATGCCAGTTACAAGCATTAGAATTCGATGCTGATCATGAAAAAGTGTATGGAATGGGTAGATTTAGTGATGACTATTTAAATAATCTAGTTAATAAGTATGGGGGAGGAATACGCCTTTGTGAAAAATACTTAACATCGCATGTAGGCGATATAGAGTGTATTTGTTGTATAAAGCGATTAATAGAAGACCTTAAAGAAATATCATTGGAGCAATTTATACACGAAATAGAAAGATATTTACCGAATTTTGAGTCATCAGATGACGACTCACCCAGTGAAGAAGGTGCGCATTAATGAGTCCAAAACGTAGTTCACTACATAGTAGTATGGGAGTTGGCTTACAGGCATGCGCGAAAAGGAGAATGGGAACAATTAGCTAGAGATTCTGCACGATTTAAAAAAGAATAGGCGACTGTGCTAATATAATTTCACCAATTCTCGAAAAACAGCATCGTGAGTGTGTGTTTGTCAGACGCTTTAGTAGTATGTAGTGATGTATAGTATAGGATAGTAGTAATAAAAAGTAAAAAAAGATCTGTTTATTGCATATTAATATTACAGTATATATAATTAAGGTTAATTAGCGTATTACACAATGTCTTTGGTAGAAATCCAGGAGTTGTGAGAAGTATCAAAACCCAACCACTTAACGAGAGCTTTATTCCCTTGACGTCGGATGACACGTTCAACTAGATGAATGTCTGGATGTTTAACACTTTGTAGTTCGGGCTCATAGAACCGACCTTGAATCTCTTCATCTCGACTATCACGTAATGTGTAGGTGAGTGGGCTTGAACGTTTAACTGTTGATATTCGAAAGACTTCGTAACTCCAATTAGGTGTGTACCCTTAGAGAATATGCTTCTATGTTTGCTAATGCGTACATGTTCCCCACTCTAAATTTAGGTGTTTTACGGTCAAGAACTTTCTGACATTTTAAATGTTGCAAAATATCTGCAGCATTCTTTTCCGTTACATCTACCGGTTTATATCCGGTTGTTCTATGCTTTCTTGAATTATAATCGGTAACAATTTGAGGCAAGATTGATAGCCACTTATATGATCCTTGCATGCTGAATGTTTTCCACATTATTGCTTTAAGGGTACGATTGACACGTTCGACTATGCTACTTTTCAAGGTGGAATAACTACTGTAATGATTGATATTGAATTTTTCATTACTTTTTAAATTCTGCATTATAAAACTCCGTTCCCATATCAGTTTGTATATGTGTAGGCATCTTTTGCAATCCAGATAGCAGTTTATCCATTACCTCCGCGACTAGTTTACCATTCTTGCGTTTGATGGGGAAAGCCCAGACATATTTAGAGAAGGCATTAATTATTACTAAAATATATCGAAATCCTTTATTCACATGAGCATAAGGTATCATTTCCACTAAATCAGCTTGAAAGAGATCATTTAAACCTTTTAGTACTACACAACGTCGCGGAAAATTTCTCCTTGCTGGTTTGTGCAGTTCTTCAACAACATCGGATTTACTCATTTTTTACTTTGGATTGTAGTACAATCTCTAGGATGAATAATTGTTCTTTGTCGAAATTGATATCTTTTGGAATTATAGGTTGAATCACACCTTCCTTACGAATAGTTTTATTATTTAGAAACAGCGGTGTCGTATATATTACATTATCCACTCGAAGATGAATATCTCGAGGTGACCACTTACAATGCAATATTTTTCCCTCTGTAGGAAAGAAATATCTACCATTGATACCCAATGGAATATCTACTGTTGTCTGTTGCAAGACACCTTGCAAGGTAAAATAAGTTTCGTAATATATATCACTTTGCTTCGTAGCATCACTGCGATGCTGAGTAATATGTTTTCCAAATTTATCCACTGTCATTTGTTGATGAAGATGTCTGCCAAATTTATCTATTGGCATAACTGATGGACATGTAGTACTGCCTTTAGTGGTAGTCGGTGTAACAATGAAATGAAAAGGATATAGTAATAGGTTTATAACAAGAGCTGTTACTGTATTACTTTTGCTTCACGTAGTTCATCAATTATATATACTACTTCGTTGTGATTGCTAGTATTTCCTGTCGACATTGATCCTAATAATTTCCGTAGCCAATCTACTAACTTATTCGGGTTATTCCACGGTACAAATTCAATAGCTTTGTTATTGTATCGCAATAGTTGCATGCCACCACCTCTTTTGGAGATAGAAGTTGTTCGAGATCTTGTGGTTGGAGGACAATAGATGATGTAGCTGACCGTTTTCTAGGTTGAAGTAATGGTTTAATGATTTCCACATATTTTTTACTATTAGTTCCTCGGATTTGGTCTGTCGAGTTATAATTACGTCGGGCAGCATTAGTACGACGCAATATGTCATTGTATTGCTGTAGGTCACTCTTTTTGTACCCGTAGGCATTTTTTAAAAAGTAGTTCATATAATCCCGGTGTTCCTTCATAGTCTAGGAGGATCCATCAGGAAGAGTGATATGAAGGTTTTCACCAATAAAGTCTAATTCAGCATCACCAATAAAAATTTCTCTTCTTCCGGAATGAAATGTACGCCATATGTTAAGTCATACTCGTCTTCTGTATCTCTAAATATACCTTCAACGTAGTACTTAGCTAATCCTTGGTATTGATTTAGATAATCTTCAAAGGCGGGTTGAGATCCAGCAGCTAACAGTTCTGATTTCAATTGTTGTAAAGTAGGAATTTCCACATCATCATCGTTAGTGGTATCAGCAATTACAGTTTCCTGCGAAGGTTGCGCAATGGTTGCGGGAACAAGAGTGCGTGGAGCCTTCCGTAATCCAGCTGTTTTAGGTGTGTGATGTAAAAAAACTTCAGTTTCTTGTGCAATGACTTCATTTTTGACAGCTTCTGGCGTAAGGGTTCAGCTTTGATGAGAGAGTCATCTTTCTTAGTAATCAGTTGTTTTAATGGTTGTGTAATAGGTTTAAAGTGTGCTTCTATTGCACGTTCTGTAAGACGGTATCTTCTTTCAAAGTAGCATATTTTTGTTGCACGCTCTTGCGAGCACGCAAAATGTCTTGTACTAAGCGCTCCTTCATTACGACTGCATATGTTCTATACTGCTACCATATTTATAATGCTATAAAACAGTCAAATCTCTTACGGTACCGACCTGTATTAACATCGCTTTCTTTATCAATAACAATAAAACCGAATTTGTCTTGCCAGCAACAAAACATAAATCTTTAAACCTATCAAAGGACATATCGACATTAACGTGATCATCATACACATGCTTAAGATTAGTGTGATCTTGTTGAAAAAGAATAAGTAAATTAGCATTATCACGTATAAGCTGTTTTGGAATTGAAGAATATGTTTGACACAGATAGAAACAATCATTATTTCGATGTCTGCCAAAACAGAAATGATCTCTTATTTCATTTTGCTTATGACACGCTACATCATCGAAAATCATTATTGAATTTTACGGGAATCACTAGGGATATAACATCACTATTATCACTGTATTCGAAATACCCGACTTCTTTTATGGGTGTCAGTAAATTTCGTAGGTACTGGTATTTAGGTTGATATAATGATTTGCAATAAATATATACATTTTCAAAACGTAAACCATTTGGATGTTCTAACAAGGTAATCATAACATTTGTTTTTCCGCACCCAGATGGACCAACGATTATACCTCGTTTACATCCTCCTTTCAGTAGACCGCTATGTTTAGAGTAAAGTTCCTTGTTATCAGCTGTGTCATAATTTTTAATAGGTAATTCTGTGTCTTGCGGAATGAAGCGTATGGTGCCGTCATAGTACTAAACCACAAATTGTATGGTACTAATATATATACGTGTCATACAATAAAAGTAGTTTAGTAGTGGAGTGACAGCCAGTCTGGTATGAAGTATACTTCTCGGTGTAATAAGAAGAAAAGGTTCAGGATTAATTAATACCTTAATAAATAAATTACCCGTGGAGTTGCATATACCTGGGTATAGATACTGCGGACCGGGTACCCGTTTACAAAAACGACTAGCTCGCGGCGACAAAGGTATTAATGAATTGGACGAAGCCTGTAAAGAGCACGATATTGCATACTCCCAGTCAAACGATTTAAATCAACGACACATTGCCGATAAAACTTTGCAACAAAAAGCTTGGAATAGCTGCATTAACTATAGCTGGAATAATGAAAGGAAAACGGAAAATGGGGATGGGTGGAAGATCACGGACAGGCAATAGAATGGGAAGCAAATCACGAAGAACAAAGCGTACTCCAAACCAATTTCATTTAACAAAGCGGTACTTCTAGCGCGACGTCGTGTTGGTGGTAAACTTCGATCATCTTTACGATCTACAATACACCAAGCCTTAAGCGTTCTAAAACACAAAAAATCATGTCACCCAAGAGCAGAATATTACCTATACCAAAACGAGGGGGTTCATACCTCTTATTCCCTATTTGCAGCATTAGGAGCCTTAGGTTCGTTAGGTGGCGGTGCAGCTGCAGTTGCAAAAGCGGTTACCGACGCAAAAGCTGCGACAAAAACGTTAGAAGAAACCAAACGACACAATCAAGCAATGGAAGCAGCAACCGTTGGAAAAGGTTTATATCTAAAACCATATAAACGAGGTTTGGGCATATATTTACAACCGTATTCAAAAAACTCCCACTGAAGCTACCACGCCACGCCTTAAGTAATGTTGAGCTATCAAAATTTGTGGAGCAATTAAAGATTCCCTACTTTAGAGGGATATATATGCGAGATAAGCTACCTACACGAATTCATAGGAATGAATGTGGTATCGTGAATCTGGATAATCAAGCTAATCAGGGAACACACTGGACAGCATATATTAAGCGTAATAGACATATAACATATTTTGATAGTATAGGACATGTTAAACCACCCTTCGAATTAGTCCACTATTTTAAAAGTGATGGTAGCAGAAACACAATTGATTATAACTTTACTAAGGTTCAAGAGTTCAATACATACAACTGTGGTCATCTAGTCTTACGATTTTTATATGACTACTCGTTCTGATTGTCAGTAGTTGTTACGTGATCGTGATGTCGTACACATTTACCTTCACCGGTAAAAGCAGTATCCTGCAAGCCACATTTAATCCACCGATTTTTCTTGATAATGAGTCGGAATATGTAATGGGGTTAACTAGTTTTGAATCGTTCAATACTATACAAAACGTTACTTCAAAGAACAACATGCTCATATTTGGAAGAGATAAAATTACAATACCGCCAGGAACATACGAAATCGCAGATGTGAATAAATATATTAATGACTCAGTGAAAGACGATAAGGGTATATTGATTTACGAGCAAATAATAATACTATGAAAGCAACCATGAAAGCAACCCATAACATTAGTTTCAATGTAGTCCATTCGATAGGGCCTATGCTGGGCTTTAATAAAACTGCTGTTTACCAAGCTAAAAAAGTGTACACCTCTGAGAACCCTATTAACATCATCAAAATTAACTCATTAATTATCGAGTGCAATATAACAAGCGGTAGTTTTAAAATGGTGAGTCATCACACATAATTCATCAATTCTTTCCCAGTGTACCAGCGGGATATAAAATAATCGAATCACCTCAACATGTTATCTACTTACCTATAAATACATCTACCATTTCAACAATAACACTTAAAATAGTAGACCAAGACGGAGATCTCGTCAATTTTAACGGAGAAGTCATAACGATAGGACTACATTTAAAGAAAATATGGTGACGCGGTATAATACATGTGCATGTAACCAGTGCAAAACAAACTATAAAAGAGTGAAGTGTGGAAAGGGTACAGTCAGTAAGCGTTCAGCGACCAAAGCGTTGACAGCGCAGAACAAAGCATTCTTGGAGAGTCTTGGGTTTACAGTACTACAATGAGTGTATTAAACGTTAATGAAAAAGTTGTTGTTGATAATGCTATCGTTAATTCCGAACTGCACACCCATCAACCATATACTACGAGATTTGGAAACAATGATGAAATCAGGATACCCATTCAGGAAGACATGTGCACTCTACCATCAGAAAGTTATGTTTATGTAGAGGGAAGATTATTGCGACAGGATGGTACTGTCTCTAACACCGCAAGGTTCGTTAATAATGGTATCGCATTTTTATTCAGTGAAATTAGATATGAGATGAATGGAATAGTGGTAGATTCCGTAACTAAGGTGGGGTTAACGTCTACAATGAAAGGGTTAGTATCATTGACACCCAATGATCTTGCCCGCCATCAAAATGCCGGTTGGTTTCCTACATCAAACAGCACACTAACAAATGAGCAAGGGTATTTTAATGTCTGTGTACCTTTGCGAATGCTGCTTGGCTTTGCTGAAGATTATAATAAAGTGATTTTGAACATTAGACAAGAACTTGTATTAATTCGTAGTAATATTGATACCGATGCAGTAATTTCAACTGTGGACGAAGCATTAAAAGTTGACATAGATAAGATTTATTGGAAAGTTCCACACATCGTTCCAGCATTAGCGGAGGAATTAGCGTTAACGAAATACATTGATAAAAATGTGAATACTCCACTAGCATTTAGAAGTTGGGAAACCCACATATATCCCGCTATACCAACAACAGATAAGCATACATGGGCAATCAAAACATCGACTAGTATTGAAACACCGAGATACATTATTATAGGGTTTCAAACTGGACGAGAAAATAATGTTATGCACGATGCGAGTAAATTCGATAAATGTGCACTAAAGAATATTCGGGTATTCCTCAACACCGACCGTTACCCGTATGATAATTTAAATGTTAATTATGATAACAATTGCTTTGCCACGCTGTATGAAATGTTTGCTAAATTCCAAATGTCATATTATCAAAGAGATGGACAACCATTACTCACACCTATTCAATTTACGACGGCTGCACCACTGATGGTGGTCGACTGCTCAAATCAAAAGAAGTATTGCACTCGAAAGCAGTAGTTCTTCGTGTAGAGTTTGAAACATCGGCCAACATACCCGCTAATACGACAGCATACTGTGTTATACTCCATGATCGTTTAGTTACATACAACGCGTTAACCAAAGCAGTACGACAGTTGTAATACAATGTCCGTCATAATCGATGTACAAGGGTTCAAAATATCAAAAGCGTTTATACCAAAAGAACTCGCCATTTATAATGGGAAACAAATTGCCCATTTTGTTTTTAAATCACCGTATCCCTGGCATACGTTGGATGCAGAGAGTCGTCGTCAAGCTACTTGGTTAATGCAAAACCAGCACTGTATTAAATGGGAAGAAGGGTATACACCACCACACCACTTTCGAAGAATACTCGAGAGATTGATTCAGCCAACAGATACTGTCTATGTCAAGGGCAGAGAGAAAGCAGATTACATCAGAAAATTTGTGACCCAGCCTGTTATTGAACTTGAGGAAAGTCCACCTCTTCCTGCTATGCAACCCGTTTGTTACTTTCATTGTAAATCATTATGCCACTGTGCTTTGGCTACTGTATATCATTTATATAATATATATATAATGCAATAAGTCTTGTACATATTTTTTAATAAAAAAAATAGTAAATAGTCATTTTCGTTTTTTTTTTATTTATATCACACAGTATTTGTATAGTATATATTCTCTTACTAACGAATTAATACATAATATTAATATATTTAAAACAACTAAAGGAATAATACAACTTATTATTAATATAAGTTTCATTAGGGAGAGAATATAGGAAAAAAACTAGCAAGTGTCAGTACCCAAACTATTCTTCTTCCGGTTAATATAAATTCATTTGCTTAGCAACCTGTAATAGTTCGCTCAACGGATCAGCATTCTCCAATTCCGGTATTCGCCAATGCCCCCACGCCAATGTGGAACACGTATCACGTAGTCGATATCGTTTGTCATCCTGGGACCTAAAGGCAATTTTGTTTAACATTTCGGTATATATATCATGTAAGGTTGATCGAAACACAAGCATTTTACACATTACTGTTTTATCAGACCCCTCCGCGACCGCTTTGTAGTCTACTTCCGTCAACACTTTCTGAATAATAACTTTCTTAACACCTTTCACTTTCTTAACAACTTCATTATCAGCAAGCTTCAGACAGTATGACTTCGATCCAGCACCATAAAAGTAATGAATCGCTTTCCCTGCGTACTCATCTTTCATTCGTCCAACGACGGAAGCAGTCGTAGGAATACCATGCAACTCATTATGATAGTTGGAAGTATCATATTCGTCTAAATTATTTCGCATGTGTGCATACATATCATCAGTTACTATCTCAACAATCAAAGAATCCGTGTCAGTATAGAGCAACGTGACATTCTTGCCATAATGAGCTCGTAAGATATCATAAAAAAAACGATACATTATAATTTTGGAAAGATCTAAAATACTGAATCCGACATAGACGGGTTTGTCGTACGTAACTACCTGTTTCGACAATTCCACCGCAAACAATTTATCAGTGAATTGAATAAAATTTTTAAATTGCGGTTTTGCAACGTACCGCGCTAGACCTACCCGACGACCGTTATTTTCCCAATGTGTTAACAGTTTAATAACTCTTCGTTTATCGACATTTTCCATTGTTTTACCAAACACGCCATTATTCATGATTTTATAGAAATCCTTTTCAAACTTGTTTTGTGCTGTGTTGCGGAGAGCTGTATTAAGGTCTACGTATGGTATCAGCCACGGACTCTGACGAAAGCGTAAAACCCTATGAATACGAGTAACAATTAAGCCATGCTCTATACATTGTTTTAAATAGCGGTAATGTATAACATAGTTGGTCTTATCACACAGGTTCGGGATTAACTTCTCCTCCTGGGAATGTGGTGCGCAGATCATTTCAGGACAAAACGGATAATCGTTGTGTTCGTCATGCAGATGGTGGGGATAATGTATATCAACCTCCAGTACAAATCCAACATCGGCGTCATCATCAATCTTTACTACGTCAAAGTGTTCTATTTCCTCTTGAGGTAACCACATAAACCCATCGTGAGGCAGGTATTGCTTCATACTCCAGCCGTATAAATTCGTGGCATCTAAATATTGTAAAAACACTTTCGGTTGTTTAGGATCATAGTTTGGAACAAACTCGTTATTAGCGATGCTTCTCCGCTTGATACAAGTACTTACTCCACCTCGAATACCTTGTTTAAAAAGTGATACATATCCATATCCGTCAGTAATTCTAGCTCTACTTTCGTACATTTCAACATGGCATCCCACGCCAATCCAGGTAAAGTGACATACTGTGCAGGTTCTAACCCATACACACCCATACATAATCTCCTAAAGTTTTCAAACACGTCAGCCAATAACAACACATCTGATTTTAAATAAATATCAGCATAATCACCTAGTGTATTACACTTAAAGTGATCCCATACCAGTAGAACGCGACAGTATTCGTCATCGGAAATATTTGCATCGCGCATTTTATCGTAGAATTTGTCATATGATGGCACCGTGATGTCGTTCAACTTACTAAAGCTGTCTACGTACGCATAAGGGAAACTACCTTTATTTCTCACTAAGTTGAAGTCGCTATCATTACTAAAATATTTCCGTACCTCCATACATTGATCATCTGATAAATAAAGGATGCAGCCATGAATCTACAACTATCGACGAACCGTAAATTAATGTATTTCTTTTCCCTGATACCATAACTGTTTACATATTCATCAACAAAATATGCTTACCAAACGTTATATATTTTTCACTGTTAACCGGAAGTACGGTAATTTCTTCCGTTTCACTCGCTAACTGTTTAATGAACAGGTGAACATCATAACCACTGAGATTATGTAGAAAAACGGGAAGAAATGTAGGTACCTGATAGTTTAAGTTACACGTCGAATGTGCTGCACCACGATACTTACCAGTAACGTGACAGTGATCTCGTACTTTCGGATTTGTCGGATCGTCCGTAAAGTGCTTACCGCATATGTAACAACATACACTGCATTCATACGTAACCTGCTGTTCATCCGTTAATGGTGTCATTGGGACAATAGCTTTGAAATGTTCATTATATATCCGTTTTACATCACTTTCCAGTCGTCTTATAAATATCTCCCCTGCATTGCTCCTCTATACAGCTCTAACTTAGACCACGCATCGTTTACACTACACTTAATGTAATAACTAAACGAGTATGGTTCGTGTTTACACGTTTTATCGTGAACGGTTTTTCGGGATCTGGTTCAGCCGTATCTACCGGTACTAAGAGCGCTTCAAAATCAGCATATATTACGAATGGTAGAACCATTTGTTTCTGATAGTTCCGAAAGCGAGTATATTTTCCGCGTAGAATTCCCCGGTTATGTCTTTTTTTTGTTTCACGCCCGGTAATTTTGTATATACGAAGTTACAGTCGTGTGACACGTGTCGGGTTAATTGCTCCTCGGATCTAAAGTAATACAAGCATGCATCACAAAAATACATTACTCCGTTCCGCCGAGTTATTTGGTTGCTAAGTAAACGAGAAAAATTTTTTATCCATACATAATGCTGATTATCTGTTTGGTTACTGACTAATAATAATAAATTAACATGGACTGCCTGTTTGGCTTTGGTGTAGTATAGAGGCCCCACTACCTCCGTGACACGTTGACCATCACGATAGGTATCGTCTAACCCATAAACATTAATGGAAATGTTGTTATTGCTCTCAAACGTTGAAATATTCGTCAGCTTAACAGGAAACTGTACACCAGTCCAGTTGAATAACGTCTGGAAATCAGGGTAAGATGATGTGCGTTGTGGTACTCCCGTTGGTGTCACTAGTGCCGATACAACAGCCCATGCAAAGCAGCAATTATCATTATTTTTTACATTGACTATGGCGTGTTTATGTGCGATTTCGGCGGGGACAGCCATATAGGAAGAACCCGTGGTGGGAGCAAATTTAAGCAGGTTTACCTCTATATTCACGAATTGCACCAGGGACCACCCTAAAACAGTTGTTAATACTCGAGTACACCACGACTCACACTTACCAGAATCTTTATGTTGAAATTCTGATTGTTTTGCATCCAATATTTCACTTATTTTTGGAAATACTCTTCTAACACCGTCCCTACACTGAGAATATCATACTTAGTCTGAAACGATTTCAGTTCTGTGCTTTCCCTACTGTTCAAAAGTATAAACCAAACAGCTCAACATTACATTTTAATGAATAGTGTTTCTGCAACTGATTTTGTACTACCTTCAATACATTCCCTTTCACGTCTGCCATAAAGGTGAACACATCAGTATGCATATTGCATGGAGACAATCGGTACGACACAATGCATTGTTTAAACGCATTTCGGATCACTTCGACCCCAGTATCGACAAGGAAACATACATTTGCTTTATGCCTATTGCTTCTGAGGTGTCCTTGGAATGCATACCTAGGTACATCCATTGAACAATCTGTGCAGTGCACACTCTCACCATTGTTTTTTGGTTCTACCGGTTCATCGTGTTGGTCAGCCTTCCGCTTCCTTGAGTTGCTAAACCCTGATGGTCCGGGTGTCGCAGCGGAATCAACCTCACTTCTGGGTACCACATTATTCGAGTGGTAGTTCACCCCGATGGACCAGGTTGCAAAACGTAGTCAGTAACAACTCTATGTTCTGAGGCCCTGCCATCAGAAGTTGTTGCTCGCGATACATCCCTAGTTGTGGAATGGTTTTGGGTAACTTCCCGAATTCCTGAAGGTGGGGTGGATACGGTCATTGTTATCCAACATGAAGTTTTTTTATGGCGAAGGAGGGAATCTTTTCGCGAAAATTTCTTCATGCAATCGCATTGAAACATCTTATTACGAGCTGTAACAAAAAGTTTACATAAAGTTTGTATAACTGCGTTACGTGTTTTGTTATGATTCCTTTGTAACCAATTATAATTATTATACAATCCTATTATGTTGTTACTTGTTTACTACTGTTTCAAAAGAATCATATCCAGCGATGCGAACGAGGACGCAACGTAACCTATCGCCAGGAATGGGATAGTATACGATGGATATCTCAGGTTGAGGGATAAAGTAGCGTATGACTTGGGGAGGACGGATAGTCAGGATAGAGTACTGCTGATTACAGATATTCCACCCAGCATTGTTTTATGCCCTACCATGCTGGGGACCAATTGTTTTCCAAAAACTCCGCAACACATGTAGGGCTCAATACACTCTGGGGCGAAGATACTGCGTTTTCCACGATGTCCCTAAACGGTGATGGCGCAGGTATTATATACTGCATCGGTGTTGCAGGATTTGAAGAGAATGAGATGTCAGTAAACGACCACTCATTCTCTACAAAATCTGCTGCACACGCCGGACTAAGGATGCTTTCCGATGATTCGTCCATTGGCTCTACTTGTACCGAACAGTTTAGCGGACTCCAATTCAGCTCAAACTCCTTGATACAAGCAGGGCTGAGAACGGTATCGGAAGTGTGTTCCCTGAGCTCTACTTCTACCGTAGAACTACTATACGACCACTCCTCTTGGAATTCTGCGGTAGAGGTAAGGCTCAGGGAACCTTCAAATATTATCTCCTCCCACTCTGTCCTCCGAACGTGTAGCAGATGTGGATGGCTCATCATCTACAACACATTTGGGGTCAGAACAGTTTGATGTTATCCACCTCGTGTCGGTGCATTGCGGAATTTGCGGATGAACGGAAATCCATTCATCCGAAAATTCCTCAATGCATCCAGGACTGAGATATGATGCAATACAACCTGCTCTTCGCTCACGGGTGCCTCCGTCTCGTTTGGCTCACTGACAGGTTGTAGGGTGAGCAGTATTTCGTCCACGGAGACCTGATCATAGTTGCAGGATACCACCACATCCAAGTCGTCCTCTGGAGGTGGTGTAACCAACAGCTGTAAAGCTCTATCACAGTCATCCATGTCGAAGTACTGCTCGCCTGCCGTCCTCCTCATTTACATTCTCCTGCAGGAGCTCCATTACTTCCTGTCCGTGATCCATACGAGACCTTGCATCCAACAACCCCTGCAGGATGGGATAGTTAGGTTGTGGTACTAATGCTATGTGACTTATGATATTTATTCGCCCATTTGACACTGGAGGACAATCATAAGCCATATGTACGTCATAATGAAGTGAAGTGGCATATAGTTATTTTATACAGTAATACTTGAAGTGCTTTTACCTCTGTTTACGACTGGTACAACATTGTCGGCTACTGCTGCTGCTGCAGTACTGCTTTCGTTTACAGATCCTACAATGAAATAGTTTTATTTACATTTATTGAACTTATTCTTTAAGCCCTAAAAAGATTTTATTGTAATTATACTAAGTTTTATTTGCATTTATTGAAATTATTCTAAGTCCGAAAAAGATTTATTGAAATTATTCTAAGTCCGAAAAAGATTTATTGAAATTATAATAAGTCTTATATGAATTTATTCAAAATTCCACAAATTATTTTTAAATATTTGCTAAGTCCACAAATAATTTTTTGAAAAATGTCCTCTAAAAATGCATGAAAAACGTTGTTTTTTGTGGGGGAAACACCTATATTTAGCGAAAGGAAAACAGTAGAAATCATTCGTACAACTGCTTCTAAAGTAATACAGACGAAAAAAACCAAGATGAATGCTACACCAACTTCCCCATCATCTGCTTCATCTGGCGCCGAAGAAATGTATCAGGTAAGACCATAATTTTTTTTTTTTTTTTTTTCTTGCACTATTAATGTATTTGTAACTTTTTTTTTTTTTTTCAGGTGGACCAATCTATATCGCCTGAGGCATTTTTTCTTCGGCAAGTCCTATCCCCGAGATCCCTCCAACACCTCACGTTTCCTCCACACTATTTCCATCCAGCCTAACTATCCCTCCACCTTTAGCCCGTTGGCTTCCTCCCACCTCTACCCATCCATCCCTACAGTCCAACACTTCAGCCCTCTTCCCTGAAGTGGTATCATCCTCAACCCTATTCCCTCCAATTGACGTGGGTAGCTCAACCAGTGACGATACAATCTATGAACAGACGACCGTAGTCCTGGATTCTCCACAGGAGCTCGACAGTGCTGCGGAGACAAATACATTAGACATACCTTACGCTGACGTCATCACTATCAGTGACGCCGACGATGCTGCCTACGATAGTGATGTATGCAGCACATTGTCTTCCAGTGTTGAGGCGGTTTGTTCCTCATGTGCTGGGAACGACTATCTCACCATTGGTGACTACGACTCCGACGTAATAATGGACCCTGCCTACAGCTACGATTCAGACGACTATGACAATGACGCCCTACGACAACAACGAAGACTTAGACGTAAGAGTTCATCAATGAAGTCGTCATTGAAGGAGCAGTAACGAAGACGACTTCATGAACCTCTAACAAATAACATGCAAAGCCTCGAACAAAGCGATCAAGACCTCGAGGCTATTGTACAACGAAACCGTGAACAGGAACTGGATGACGCAGCCCAGGAAGTCCAGGATAACGGGGATGACTCTGACATGCACGACGACGAAGACGAAATTATTGAAGACACCTGGTTTTGGGCTACCCACATTCCCATGACTATTGGCCGCACTCTGCTTCCCCGGTATCCAATATCATGCATTCGATGGCGTCAGGAGACATTGCGCAAAGCAATACAGCTTTTTGCTAATTGCTGCGTGGTACTGGCTCTTTACGCGCAACGCATTATCACCTGGGAACGTCTAACATTCACGGTATGTATTCCCTTTACACTAATGCTATACTAATGCATCTGGTTTTTCTAGCTGACCACCATAGTACCATTTATCCGGAATTATGATGTCGTGATTACGGAGAGCTCTCTGGAGGAGCAGCTAGACCGAGCCACTAGGCTTGTAACATTATACCTTGACTGGAATAATGTTATAAGCCTCGTTTACTCAGTGGGTACGATCACGCCATTATACATCTGGAAATGATACTGGAAACTGTCGAAGAGATTAGACTCTACGAACTCATCCGAGTTCGTAATGTAGCTCTTCGACACATGGTCTTTCCTAGTGATCGAGACAGACATAGTAAGTATACCTACTGCCACATTTCTCCAACTACTTATGTTTTATTTTCAGAAAAGACCGACATCCTCAATAGTCGGCTGCAGACCACTACCGACCACTAACTGACTGAGCGCGTTGACTATATAGACCAACAGATTGACAGACTGCTGACAAACAGACTGACTGACGGACAGACTGCTAGACAAACAAACATGCATTACATTTTGTATATGTTCAAACATATCTTCATGCTGCTCACCATGATAAGCTGATGCATATGTAGTACAGAAAACATCACACCACACTGCACGTCCACGCAGATGTAATGACGAAGTCGAGAGGACCTTTTGCACTTGTACTAAATCAAAATGTTTTATTCCTAAAGAAAATCATATATCTGAGTAATAAATTAGTACATGTCTGTCTACATCAATTAAATATATTAACATATTGTGTTTCTTTTATTTTGATAAAAAGTGAGGTTGAGCAAAAACATACAAGTGGACAAAAACCATACAAGTGAGTAAAAACATATAAGTGGGGTATAGGAGCAAGCAGGTGGCTAAGCATAAAGTAGGTCACACGGATGGCCTTGTAATTGTGAAACAGGAAAGCGTGGTCGGATAGCCTTGTAATAGTGGAACAGAAAAGCGGAGCATGTGACCCTGGTTTTGTGGTAATGATATGTCGCACAGATAGCCTTGTAGTTGTGGAACAGGAAATCGGGGTTTGTGACCGTGGGTTTGTGGTAATGATATGTAAGTAGGTCATACATTGCGCTTTTTGACCTTGGTATGGTGGGAAACCGGTTTTGTGGCAACCTTGGAAATGTGAGGCCTTGGAAATGTGGTGTGTCCCAGAAGTCTCCAACTCTACCTACTACTGTAATTAATTAGACCAAATCAGTTTTTGAACTGTAAGCTGGTTTCCGCAAACTGTAAGACATGATGCATTGAGTCTGGTTGATTGATTGATAGAGATTGATTTAATCGAGCATGATTTGTTTGAGATTCATCTGCTTAATTAATTAATTAACTCATTTGTTTGTTTGTGTGTTTGAGAAAGAGCCGAAAGAGAGAGAGAAACGGATAAAGGAGAGAGAAAGAGAGAGGTGTGCATGATCAACTTCTATTCTAATCAGAATGCAGAGACTTAGTCCTCCAATCAGAACACAGAGACTTGGTGGGGCTAAGGACCAATCAGAAGTCAGAAAGACGGGTGCACGCACGACCAATCGGTTAAAAGGTGTGGCGTGGTCTAGTTTTAATCCCTCCAATCAGAACACTGCATGTACGGGTAATTGCCTAACCACCAAGGGGTATACAGCCAAAAAGGCTCTTAATATTTCCAAAAAGACCTTAATTAGGGGCTCAAATCCGTCTAATGGTTGAAAAAGGCCCCCGAAAAGAAGCCCACCCCATCCTACAAATATACGCCTCCCACGTGGGTGAGTGCAAAAAGTGCCCCAGTGGACGGGGCTTGTGACGTAAAAAAGTGGATGGGATGGTGCCCGTCTTCTAGTGATACACACAATATGATGCTAGAACTCGTTATGTGATGGCATAGATTAGTCAAAAAACGGCAATTTTTAACGTATTCATATTCTCACTTTATGAAATGTCCAAATTCCTTTACTTATAGTCACCTATTCAATTTATAAGCCTCTACTGCAATTCTAATTACACACAATGCAAAGCAATCAAATTGTATTTTTACGAACGTAAATTATATTAACACATATAAGTAAGCCATTAAGTTATGACCAACATATTTGCATGTGCTTTATATATTTTCATTCAAAGTATTTATACATTTTACAAAACATTTTATATAAATGTACATGCATAGTCATTACAGGGAAATAAGAACGTATTGATAAGCTTTAAAGTTTATTCATCATATATTACTTAGAACATGTATAATAAGTAAAATCAAGAATTTGTATTTCGATAAGAAATTTGTGTACCGTGCGTTGAATTATCTTTAAAAGAAGGAGTCTACACTTTTTTATCTGTAAATTTAATCGTTTTATCAATGTTTAATTTTTAATTAAAATCCGACGCACACTCCTGCGCGCTCACGCATAGACTATAATAAAAAAATAATTAATTTTCGGTTTGCTACTAAAACGTTTCTTTTATTGAATTAAGTACCTCTTACTATTTCAAAAAAGTTGGTCTGTGTCGTCAGCAGAAGGGTCATCCTCTAATGACTAAGCTGTGGTTAAAAATTAGGTGCTTTTCCGGGTTACCACCAATCTGTTTCAGAATTAGGTATTCTTACCATTTCAAGTAAGTTGAACTGTAACGTCAGCACCTCATGAGTAAACTATGATTGAAAAATTAGGTGCTTATTAGGTCTTACAATTGGTGGCCCAGCTTCATAGGAAATAAATTTATACAAACATCTGGTGGATGAATACACCATAACTTAAATCCGAATCTTTCCGGTTTCCTTTAATAGACGTTTAAAGTATGGTACAATTTGTCAATTGATTGCTAAATTCTGAAAAATGCGTCAGACTAAATACACTTTACGTTAAGATTTAAAAACATATGGCCGAAGTTTGGCAAAATTTGTCTCCTCTGTCTACTGTCAGATACGTAAAGGTTTCGTAGAACGCTATTTGGCTCATTCACTGCTTTACAACATTAACTCACTTATCTTCATTAGTACTCCAAAACATTGATATATCAGACAATGGTAATAGATGGGTTTATTGCTAGCAAAGAATGTAGAATTAAGGTTACCCCGGTTGCTGAAAACCTTCACATCCGTTGCAAACTGGCCATCGATTTTTTCAGAAAAACAATACTTACGTTCATTCGCACACAAGAAAGAAAAATATACTTTGATATCTTACAAGCTTGTTAGTTGCATTTGGGCAAGAACGTAAGACAAAAACTATAGCCAGTTTTAACATTATGTTTTTGAAACTAGATCGAGAGTAAAAATATTGTAAAACAGTACCTGCGACAAATAAGGCCCGGTAGCTAATACAGCACAGTAGCCATAATTGAAGACATACATACGCTTCTTTCCCAAATCCAGCAACATAAAGTTGCTTCCAACTACTTGTCCAAGGCTACAGGCTATGACAATAGCGTTTACAAAACCAGTTGGAATCCGAACGGCGCGCCCGACTATTAATATTTACTTACAATATTTACGTAAATAATTCGTTTGTTTCAAAACAATAAACTCCAGTACGTGATGCCTGGTGTTCTACACTGTATGCACGAAGTTTTTAATTTTTGTGTAACTAGGAAGTATTTCGGCAAATAAAGCCCACTAACTTTCAATATATCTCCTGATTGTATGGCCTGTCAACATATACTTTTGATTTGAGATAACCCCACAGAAAGAAATCCAACGGGTTTAGGTCGGGTGACCTAGCAGGCCATTCGATAGGTCCTCTTCTTCCTATCCACCTATTAGGATATGTTTCATCCAAAAATACACCATTTCGGAAAGGACAATTGTTGAAATTCGACGTCAGAAATAAATTAACATACACAACGAAATGAAAACTTGTACCTATTGTTTATGGATCACCTTGGATACGATTATTTTGCAAGTGTTCTTTCGAATAACAATATTTAAATTTACATCAGTTCTACATACATAAAGACAAAATTTACATCAATTGGGGCTTGAACCTTGGTGGCGCAGTTGGTTAGCGGGGTACTCTAGCAAAGAACAATATAGATAAGCTTCTCATCCATTTGTTTATGTCTAAATTGGAAAATGTCCCGAGAATGGGATTCATTTTCCATTTTATGCCTTGTAAAATTGAAAAAAAATTGTAGTCGTTCATCAAAATGGATATCTGTTTCTAATTGAATTTGGCATCTGCCATTTCTCATGAAATTTAGATTAGCAACAAACGCCCATACTGATAAGAGTGATGGCGATATATTTTTTTAAATTTATTACTATCCTTGTTTATACAATACTGTCATTTAATATGGAAACTAATAAAAAATAATAAAAATTGACGGGTCTTAGGATTTTTTCGGAAAATTACCTCAGAAATTATTTTCATGATCGCACTGTATACATAAACAAGGACTACTTTACAAAATGGTCATTCTGGATGCACACCAATTTTAAGTAGGTATATGAATGCAGATTATAGAAATCTGGAATAATGATGTTCCTATCGGTTCAAAAGATGGCGTATATAGCATCTACTGTTTTCAATTTTATAACATAGAAAGGCATATCTATCGGCAAATACCCTAAATGACACGAGGCCACAGAATAATTATTTTTTATTCTGTGACGAGGCGGTGCAAACAGGACGGCTGCGACGATAGTGACATCTGTTTTTGTGTGGTGAAAGAAACGAATTTGAATTAATTCAACGTTTATAATTCTAACCTTATTTATATCTGTTTTGTGTTTAGTCGTTTCTGATTAGATTTTTAATTTTTGTCATATCTTTCAGTGTTTTAGTGTTTTTAGTAATTGTTCAATTTTTGTTTTTCAACAAAATGATAAATTGTGAACTTTGTGACAAAATACGTTGTTCGTTATGTGAGAGTTACCACAAAAAATATTCCGATTTACGAGACCACTATATTGCAATACATAACAAAGAAATCTTTATGGAATCTAAACCATTCTCTTCATTAGAGGGTAAGAGAACAAAACATATCATATTTATATTTAATAATTGTATCTTCGACAGATGTCTTGTCATGGAAGAATGAAAAAGAAAAAGAGATGAAGTGCTCATATATCAAAGAGACTGGAATTAAAAAAACTCAAAAGACACAAAGAACATATTATGTCTGTCATCGCTCAGGTGTGCACAAGAAGGTAGCTTCAAATAAATGTAGAAAAAGTCAAGGCTTTGTTAAAATGGGATCCTACTGTCCATCAACATTTGAAATAGTATAGAATAATTGTACATTTGAAGCTACTTTATTCACTCCACACATCGGGCATGAATGTTCATTAAAACATTTAAATCTTTCTAAGCTTGAAAGGACGGAGATAGCAGGTAAATTTTTATAGCTATAACAGTACTACAATAATAATAAGTCATAATTGCTGATATAAAACAAATACTAAGTGGAACTTAATTAAAACCATTGTTGGGAATGACTAAAAAAGTAACTATATCTAACGTTAGGTACCTAATTGTTAAAAAATATCTTTTTAACTTTTAACTTATTGTTACTTTTAACTTATTGTTACTTTTAATAGCTATTAGTTGTTACACTTATTTCAGGAAATATTTCATTATTGATTAAAAGTAGCTTCAGTAATTTTTTTGATTAATTATTTTGTGTTATGTTTTACAGTATTTAAATAGTAATTTATTAATCTACAACACAAATATCTCAAATACAGAATGAACTAACAACGTTCTAAATTCAATAATACTCTTCTATGTAACTAACACAAAATCCGTAACTATAACAAACTGGTAACCAACAACGACAAGTTGCTAATGCCAACATTTTGCTTGAAATTTTCTAAGCCCAAACTTTTGTAGTAAACTGCCTCCGAATGTATCCAATCATAATGCATGTATTTGTGATTCTTATGATATTGCTGACCTTATACTCCTTTCCAGGTAAAATTGCACAAGGGATAACCTTTAGTAGAATCTTAGATGACGTCAGAAATAGCTTAAACACAGAGGATGTTGTACAACGAATTCATCTTTTAAGCAGACAAGATTTGAGAAATATTGAAGAAGAATTTTCGTTATTAAAGGACAAACAACAGCTCCATAAAACTGATGCAACGAGTGTTGACCTTTGGGTACAGCAAATGCCAAAATTTGGAGATTGCTCTCCCGTGTTATTTTATAAACCCCAGGGTTCTATTAGTGAATTGACAATTTTCAAAGAAAGTGATTTTGTTTTAATATTAATGATATCAGCACAAGAGCTGCTATTCAAACAATTTTGTAGCAGTAGGATTTGCATAGATTCCACCCATGGTACGAATCAGTATGATTTTCAATTAACAACACTTTTGGTTGTAGATAAATATGGTGAAGGAATGCCTATAGCATTTTTGTTATCAAATTGTGTTGATACCAAGACACTAATACATTTTTTTTCAATTTTAAAAAATAAGGTAGGTGCAGTTGAAACATTCACGTTTATGTCAGATGATGCACCAGAATATTATAATGCTTGGGTAAATGTTATGGACATTCTTCCAAATCGCCTGTTATGTAATTGACATGTGGACAGAAACTGGCGCAAAAATCTTCAAAAATAGAGGGCATCCAAACAATAAAAGTAATGGTGTACAAATCTATTAGAATGTTAATGGAAGCTAAAGATGAAAGTGACTTTCATATATTGCTATTCTAAATGAATTATTATCTGGTGAAAACACTAAAGTATTCGGCAAATATTTTAAAGATAATTATTCTCAAAGGCCGCAGGTATGGGCACATTGCTATCGGAAGGGACTGGGAATCAATACAAATATGTATTTAGAGTCCATGCACAAAACTTTGAAATATGTTTATTTAGAAGGGAAAAAGCCAAGACGTCTCGATAGATGTATTTTTGCCCTAATGAAGCTAATTAGGGATAAACTATTTGACCGTTTGACAAAAAAGATTAAATGCAAACAAACTTATAAAATAAAACAAATTTCAAAGAGGCACAGGGATGGATTAAAAATTAACAAGGAAAACATTTCAGTAAAGGATGTTAATATTTGGCATGTGAAGTCAGATAAGGCTGAACAATTTTACGTCGTTGAAAAATTAACAAGTGAATGTGATAATTGTGAAATTATATGTGCAGAATGTAAAATATGTATTAATATGTTTTCTTGCCAATGTATCGATTATTATTTAAAATGCAATTTGTGCAAACACATTCATAGGGTGTGTAGTTTATTCAATGTAAAAAATATTAATATTGTAGAAAGTGAAACTGTTGCTGAATCAGTAAAAGAAAATTGTATATTAATTGCCCAACATAACAATCAAAGTGATGTAGTAATAGACTCTAATGAAAGAATTAAAACAAAATTGAATATATTATTTAAACGTATATCGAATAATATGTTTGATATAGAACAATCTACCAAACTAATAAAAGCTTTAGATGTTGCTATTGACCTAACAAAAAGTAACAATACCACAGTGATAAATAAGGAACCCACAAATAAAAAAATAGAGAAGCAATTACGTTTTGAGAGCACTAAAAGAAAAAGAAAATCTGTTAACTGCAAATCTTTAAGCAAACCTACATCTCAAGAAAAAAATGTAATTGAAAACTTCTTGAGTATTAATGATACAGATCATTCATATTGTGTAAAACAAAATTTATTTCAGTAATTCATAACTTTTTATACTCTAATGATAAGGGAACAGCTATACTATACTATACTTACACATTATTGTATTTTCAATGTGGAATAATAAATATGTAAATACAAATTTAAATCATTTAATAATTCATGGAATCTATGTTTATGATCACGATACACCTACAGACGGTATGCCGATGCACACTGGATGTGTCTTGTATCTCGGTCTGCTGACGTCATCTGCGATGCAAACTCAAGCGCTTGTGTATGTATAAAGCATGCAAATTTTGGACGTAAAGTGGGAATTGTGAAGATTTAGCTTGAGCAATTACATTTATTATTAAAGTAATTACTTTTTGGCTAGGTATTTACACAAAATATCAATCAGAAATTTAAAAGAAATCAAATTTTATGAAAATGGTAATATAAAATCGTCGTTTTTGATTTTATTTAATAAACGAATATAAAAATGAAATGTAATAGAAAAATAAAAAACATAAATGTTTAGCAGGTATTTTAAGCAAAAAGGTGTAGATTCGAGAGCTGACTTTTTCAAATCTTACTTCTTGTAGTCCACTTGCTGAAAATTTTGGAAAAACTAATATCCTAATTTGTTTTAAGTGTTGACTGTTTTTAAATGTATAATTTAGAAGTCGTTCCTTTAGAGGTATCTCAAAGCTCCCAGCATCAAAATGTTCTGAACAAAGACATGCTAAAATAGTAGTAATACATAATATAGGTTTAATAACTTCTTACATTATATTAAGAACATACCATTTTTCAAGTTTATTTTATCCTCACGACGGCAAGCAACAATCCATTTCTTAGAAAGTTCATTGTCTTTAGGAAATCTAAAGTATTTGATTTCGGTCCCTTTTGTTTTTCTGTTGCAATTGCCGCACTTTGCCACGGCACAAGTAGGTATTTTCGGTTAGGTACAAGAGTGAAGTGTTAACAAGTAACCTTAATCACTAATGTTTGTCCAAATAATAAAAAAAAATATTCAAGCAACTGTAGAACACAAACGCCGCGTATACCACGTAATGAGGCAGTGCAGTGCACCCAGTGAACGATCAACCACGATACACTGTATCGCAACGCAGTTTCATCTCAGGTGACGTCATGCGCAAAGCGAACGCCTTTGAGACAAATAATTATCATACCGTCTGTAGGTGTATCGTGTTTATGATGTATTTTCTTTCAACTTTGCAAATTTATTTATGACAGAAAAGTTGTGTTGAGCGATAAATCTTTTTCGCAACACATTACCATAAAAGAATTTCGTTTAGAGATGATATTTTCACATTCTTTATCTGAGTTAAAACAAAAATCCCTCCTTTTGCGGAACAGTTGGTGACTCATGAAGTCAGAAAAATCCCATTTTTCGCATTCTGCTACAAAATGTTAACTTTTTGAATGTCATTGTAGTTTTGAAAAGTCTATCTTTTTGTAACTAGTGATAAATTGCTTTTACTTTTTGTAACTAGTGATAAAATACTTTTACTTTCACGGCAATAGCAATGAATCTTCTGGATGTCTAGATTGCTTTTGAAATAAATTTCCATAGCAACGGATCTTCTGGATCTCATCAGCAATTTATATGGGAAAAATTCATTCATTTTCCAACAAAATACGGAAAAATCTTCTATGAAACACGAGATAAAAGCGCCTTTTTATCACACGACATGTTGTTCATCTCGGCTTCGCCTCGATGAACAATTTTCACGTCTGGTGATAAAAAGTATCGCTTTTACCTCTAAATAGCTATTGATACTCAATGACATTAAATATGACTTATTTTTGATGTCGCCTAAATTGTACCTTGAATATTTATTCTACGTTTTATAGCTTTTACGTTTATGTCAGAGAAATTTGGTTACGATTATCATCTTGTAATATTAGTGAAAAAATTATACTTCACTACAAATTGTAGCTACTTCACTGTATAAAACATACTATTAACACAGTATAATAATATAAATATGCTGTGCTATTAAAAGCACCATATATTCACATAACATTGTTGTTATGTGCATATATTTGAAAAGCATTGACCTAAAAGACTAAAAGTAATGACGAAGAAAATTAGATAACTACTGGTTAGAACTGTTAAAAGTCATCGCTAGATGTCAGTACTATCGCAGCCATCCGTTTTGCAATGCTTCGTCTAAATCATATACTTACACATGTGTGTAAGTATATGGTCTAAATGACAATACCCGACATTGATGAAAATTTGTTGCGACAAGACACTCAGCTCCTCTACCGCGCAACAATGTTACTAAATCGACAGTTTGCATTTCGCCATTTGCAGTGTGTAAAACTTGTACTGAATAACAGTTAATTATTTGAAATTGTATTACTGTATTCAAGTAAAAATGGCTGGGAGAATATGTGCAATGTATGGCTGTTCTAATTATGTTGGAATTCATTTATCAAAAAGCTTCCACAATTTTCCACGAGAACCTGAATTGTAAGTACCTACATGCCTACTTGTGCCATGATAACATACAAATATTGATTATTAAATTATTTACTTATTATTTTAGCGTATTTGTGATGTAATTTCAATCTTTAACGGTGTTTTTCTTTTTAAGATGCAAAACATGGGTAGTATTGACATAGAGGGCAGACCTTGACCTCTTAATTAAAAATGTTGGTTTGAAAAAATTAAACAAATCATACAGTATATGCTCCGACCATTTTCATGAAGAAGACTATGTGAATGTTAGAAATAAACCTCAAGGGTAATGTATTTTTGATTTTCGAATAATGAAACTTGTTAAAATAGTTATTATAGCGTACCATGACAAAATGTATGATATGTAAATATAAGTTGATCTTATATGGAATAGGTGAACATTATTTTGCCAAATACTTGTTTTCTGACATTACTTTGTTTGATACGTTGAAGAAAGGCACAGTACCTTCTCTAAATTTACCACTGAAGAAAAATGTACTACCTCGTATAACTGGTAAAAGAAAACGAGAAGGTCCAGCACTGGCCATGTTAGAGGCTTCTACATCGAGTCAAACAACAACTGTTGATCAAGAAGGTATGTTTTCATTGATGTAGTTTTCTAGTATAGTCATTTCAGTATATAAAGTGTTGGTATGTGAAGATGTTCGTTCAAACAAAGCATCAAATGTAAGCATTGGAAAATTTTAAAACCAGAATAATAGGTTCAGTCAAACATATTGATTTTTCAAGTTGGACAGTGAGAATCGCCTAGTAGTTTATCCTTGAAATATACTGTATAATACACACACCCACAAAAACAATATTTTTAAATTTATTTTACCTGCCGATAAGGAAAAAAAATCCTATATTGTCGGCATACCAACCTCCCTACATTTAAAAACACATCGATGTATTAAAATATCACTTCCTTAATTAATATTGTCACTGACATTCATATTTTATGTAGTGACAAAATACATCAAATTGTATTTCCTCATGTAGTTTCTGATTTGTAATTCTGGAGTAGTATTTTATACAGCGGATAATTTGGATTTACCTGTATATGTGTACACAAAATTTGGAGATACTACTCGTTTTATTATCAACATCTGATTTATTATGAATTTGAATCAGACTTATTATTAAATGTATGATTTTATAATCATATCATTTTGCAGTGGCACCTACCAACCCAACATGTGTTCCACAAGAAAACAAGAGAAAATTGAGAAAATACCAGCAAAATGATTCCAGAAGGAAGAATCTAATTATAAAATTGCAACGTGACCACAGAAGATTGAAAGCAGAGATCAAGGTGCTAAAAAAGAAAAAGTCTGACAGCTCTGTTCTCAGACATGTAGACAGTAAGAATAAAAAGGGTGTTCGTTATTCTATGGCAGATAAAAGTTTCGCATTGGGACTGTATTACTGTTCGACTAATGCCTACAAATTCGTACGCAGACAATTTTGCTTACCAACTGTGAGGTCCTTACACAAAGAGTATTTGTCCTTACAAAGGTGGCTCCAGAACCTTCAGATTTTACCAGGAACCAACGAAAATGTTATAGAAATGCTCCAGGTCAAAAGTTGTTCGCTTAATGTGGAACAAAAACTGGTTTCAGTTGTAATTGATGAAATGTCCTTAAAAAAACAAGTTTCTTATAACTCTCGGAATGACACTTTTCATGGGTTCACAGACCTTGGCCCAAACTTTTCGTGTTTGGAACTAGAACCGTGTGATCAAGTTCTTGTTGTCATGATCCGAGGTTTGAAAGTAAATTTCAGACAAGTAATAGATTATTTTTTAATAAAAGGGCCTATACGAGGGGATGTTTTAAAAAATATAGTTGAATATGTTTTACAAAAAGTAAAAAGTGCTGGTTTAATACCAAAAGTTGTTGTGTGTGATCAAGGGACAAATAACACTAAGATGAGACAGTTATTAGGGGTTACAAGTGAAAAACCATACATTAATGTATATAATGAAAACATATATTTCATATATGATGCTCCTCATTTACTAAAATCTATTAGAAATAATTTTAAAAAATATTCAGTGTCACATGAGGATCATGTATACTCCTGGAGGTATGTCTTTGATTTCTATCAGAAGGATTATTGTATGATCCCACGTCTTGCTCCAAAACTTACGAAGAAGCACATCGATTTAACACCCTTCTCTCCAATGCGAGTGTGTTTGGCTACTCAAGTCATTAGTCAGACAGTTAGTAAAGAAATTCTAACTCATGTTGCTTTCAACAGCCTTTGATGACGAGGCGACTCAGCCAGGATTGTATTGAGAATTTATTTTCTGTATTGAGAGCAAAGGGTGGAAATAATGTCACACCAGATGCTGCAAAGTTTCAAGCAGCTTTGCGAGCAACAATTTGTAACCAGTTGCTCACACCTTCAGCTGAAAGTAATTGCCAAATGGACTTTGACACTTTTCTGTTACAAAAAAAAGAGCTGGAACAAAGAAAGTTCAAAGTTAATATGTGTAATGAAGTGGGTGAAGTTGGCATTGGAACTGATTTAACTATTGATGGTGACATTGTTGAACTTAATGCACTTGCATATGTTACAGGGTGGGTGTGCAGTAAGCTATGTGAAAACTGCATTGGAATATATGCTTGCAAAGAGGATGATTGCAATCTACAGAATACATATATTTCAATGAAAAGGTATGACAATGCTCAATTTTTATTTCCTCGACAGTGCGCTTTAGATATTGGCAACACTATTTTCTTAAATTTTAAAGATCGTTTTATGGAAGATTTGAGGCAATCAAGATGTCACACAAAAACTTTATTTGCCAGGCGAATTCTTTATCCTGAGGCCTGCTCACTCTGTGACGATTGTAGAAATATTTTTATTGACAAATTTGTCAATGTCATGATTAATAGTTTTATAAAGCAATATAATACTAACATTTCATCGAATTTGCCCAAAAAAAGAAATGTCAAGGCCAAGAAGATTTTACATGAATAATGTGTGTGTGTAATAATAATTATACAAGATCTGTACTGTGTGTTTTGTCGTTTAATTAGTTAGGCATCATAATATTTTTGTTATTATATTCTTTACACACTCACTTGTCTGCTTTGGTACTCTCTTGTTCATGCATACGTTTGTGATGTGTTTTGCACCCGATTGGGTAGATTTGTATGGAACTAATGAATAAATATCTATCCATCATTATTTGGTTATTATTCTACTTATAATAGTAATAATAATTTGTTGCACTTATTGTATTTATAATGTGAAAGCCAATCAGTTTTTTCAAATCATACTTAAACTTTGTTGCAACTAGTTCAGATGGGTATCAAACTATCCCCTGCTCTATCACTTATAGCTTAAAAATTACAGTTCACTTTTGTATTATTAAACTCAAATTAAATATAATAAAAACAGAATGGTATACTATGTAAGTATCTCTTCCTTGATTGTTGCACATGTAACATGTTCAAAAAATTTATTAAAATAAAAACTGTTTTGATACCCGCATTAACTATATTGGTTTTAAGCAGGGATGAGGCTGTGGTGGAACTGTTGTTTTTCTGAACTGACAACCTGTCCTGTCATAGTTGGTAAGTTATGATTTACCGATTAGGCCATGGCAGACTCAGTTACTTGTAAAGGTTAATAAGTAATAATACAGACACATTAGCCTCAACCTTTAATTCAGGTAGGTACCTATATTATTCCATCCTACAAATCACACCAGCTCTGCTAATCAATAATGCTAAAATCTCCACACTACGTAATTTCATATTACTACTACTTTCAAAACATTATTTTAAATTTTTTGATATTCCTCATAATTTTTCAGTAACGACAATAGAATTAATATATTAACCTGTAGACTGAAGAGTTGTTCCAAAGCATCAAATGTTTGTAAAAGAAATCATGGTGTTAGAGTAATGCATTAAACTAGACTTAGACAGTTACTTTATAACCTTTATTCGTAGGTACCGAAAGTTATTTGGATACATTCCTTATAGTCTTCAATGGAGTCTTTATTTGTTAATATTTGGCATCCTTATACACTTCCTATCGACACTTTTTATACCGACTTCCACCGTGCATTTGTATTGATTATTTCAAATTCCCTCCAAAATGTCATTTTTATCAGTTAGGTGGCGCTGTTAAAATTGTCGCGACCTTCACTAATGTAAAGAGATAGAAGTGTCGCGTATTGTCATTTAGGGTATTTGCTATCGGTGAGTGATCTGTGATTGAGTTGTAAGCACTTGCATAAAAGTAACAGTCAGGGATCAGCCCTGATCCTTGGTAACAGTGTAATATACCGTTATCTGGGAACTAGCGTTTAAATTAATATAAATAAAATGTAATAAATCCAATAAAATGGTTGTTTAAATCAGTGTAATAATTGTAACACATATTATGGCAGACAATGTAACATTTTCAGGCTTATTTTTTTAAGATACCCAAATGAAAAAATCTTTTGATTTATTTCCTGAAATAGTATTTATGGATGAGACCGATAAATTATTAAATATTTGATGCCCTGTATATATGATAGCTGCACCACAGATGTAGGTGTTGGAGTCATTCTTTCTGAAAATAATATAGGTTCTATTAATTGGACGATAAAAAGACAAGTGGAAGAATAATTACAAATATATTTTTAATTTTTACGTATTCGAGATTTACGGAAAAAAAACTTGAAATAGCAAGAAACATCTGTAGTAATGATGGATAAATGCACAAGTGAAAGGCACATTATTTTAAAACCATTTCCAAATGCAGCAAGGTTGATTTGTGTTTTTCATGCAATGCAGATTTTTCGGAGAGAAATAACAACTACAAAATTAGGAATTGCATCTGCAGAAGTTAAATTATCCTTGCAAAATCTGAAGATGACTATGTTATAATATTACAAGAATTTTAACAACCAACCCAGTTTACCAATACTATATTAAAAATTGGCATCATGTAAGGAAGGAATGGGTTAAAGGTTTGGTTGCGAAAACTGGCAATTTCTTCAACTCTACCAATAACCGACTTGAAAGTTTAAATTCAAAATCAAAATCCGTGATTTCAACATACAGTATGTTCGATGAATTCATACATAAATTATTTATATTATTGAACATTAAAGGGACTGAATTTGAAAATCAATTTTCAACTGTGGTTTTCAAGGTATCTTTCACTCCAGATATGTCTGAAGCAGAAATCAGTTATAAAAAACATTTGATGTCTTATGCTTATAAAAAAATTGAACACTATTTAAACAATGTAAATTCATGCAATAAATCAAGGTAGCATTCATTTGGATGTTTACAGCAAACCACATTCTACAGAATTTAGCTGTAATTGTTCATTCTTTGCATTTATGAAACTACCTTGCAAGCATATATTAGCCTATCGGTTACAAATAACAAGGAATTTATTTGATAAATGTTTATGCTCTGAAAGATGGAGTAAGTAGGTAAGATTGGAGACTTTTGGGACACACCACATTTCCAAGGTCCCACATTTCCAAGGTTGCCACAAAACCAAGGTCCCTCCTGTACCAAGGTCAAAAAAGCGCAATGTTTGACCTAATTACATATCACCACAAAACCAAGGTCACAAACCCCGCTTTCCTGTTCCACAATTACAAGGCCATCCGTGCGACCTAACGCGCGTTCATGTTCCACAATTACAAGAACATCCATGTGACCTAGTTGCTACTCTAGCCCACTTGTATTTTTTGCCCACCCACAAAAGAAAAGAAAACGATATGTTAATATATTTAATTAATGTAGAAACATGTACAAATGTATTACTCAGATATATGATTTTCTTTAGGAATAAAACATTTTGATTTAGTGCAAGTGCAAAAGTTCCTCTCCACTTCCGTTTCATTACATCTGCGTGGACGTGGTGCGAGGAGCTGAGCATACGTGCAGTGTGGTGCCCATTGTAGATGTTCCTGTAACGGATTGACATCTGGCTGCCATCGGTTTATTCTAACCCCACACATGAAACATTCAACCGTATCGTCTGAAGATGTGGAAATGAATCCTGCTGCAGTAAGCGATGAGGGTGAGTGAACTCCAGACCATGTTCGATACGTTAGTAATCGTTTATCGAAACAGTTGTAATACTGAGGATAATAAAACATCAGCGAAAACAGTATGATACTGACAGGAAATAATTTATTCTATACAATATATACAACATATATACAGTATGTACAATATATACAATAGATAAAATAGATACAGTAAAAAAAGATTACTCGTCTACGTAGCACACCTCATCACACAGTATACATGAGTCGTCATCGTACACATCGTATAACTGTGTGAGAGGCGCCCTACACGATGAGCACCAATAATATTCGTGCGACAGGTAGTATCGCGCAGTCCAGCGTTCCATATGCATATGATGGTCCACTACGCGGTAATCTCCTGGTTTCAATCGGGCGAAACAGCAATGACACAAATGCATGTAGTCCACCAGATGGTAGCGAACATATATTGATACAATGTGAGCATATGCTGTTACACGGCTTGCCGAAAAGTGCTCGCGTATTACCTTGCTCAATTCGGCATACCACGCTGAATTCCATAGAACCAGTTCATAATTATTTCGTAGCACTTTGGTTATGGAAGCCGGTAGTATTCCTTTCTTTTCAAAATTTACCCAGTTCGGAATTAATTGACATGTCCGTCGCGTACTAATTTGAAACAAGGTTTGTGGTTGGTACACTGCAGGAGTCTTCTAATCGTCTTGCACTGGAGTAACTGACATAGTGAAGATCGGTAACTATGGTATATGTAAAAACCCCTCCCTTTAAGTATACGAATAATACTGAGTGGGGGTATGTAACCTTGTGTAGTGAACTTGTTGTGGCAAAGTGGAACGGGGAACAACCTTGGAAATAAGTATGCCTAGGAATCTTTGAGGTAGTGATGAATACAAGGTTGGAAAAAAACAAAATGAATAACAGCCTTGGACGAAAAGAAAACCTTGAAAAGGTGTAACTGACACGACCGCTAAAGCAATGTGTGGTATAATCGTGAAGGTCACGTAAGTAGCCTTGAGGAGGACACATAGTGGGGAGAGTGTCATATGTAAAAGAGAGGGAATGTATGTAAAGCCAGTATCGTATATAATGGATAACATCGTACGTCAAGCCATAGAAAAGGCGAAGATTATCGGTGCTATAAGTTCAAGTAAATATTGCGATATTTTGCTTAATAATGTGCATTATTTCTTAAATAAAAGTAAAACAAAGTTTGTTAGTGTCGGTCTATCACCCAAATTTGGATTTGAGCCAGTCGTAAAACTCGGTGGATCGAAGAGTGGTGTTTGACAAGCAGGAATGGCGTATACTTATGGATAATCAAGGGGTAATTACTAATTACTTCTACAGTCCTGAAGGAACATGGCTACCTACCAAACTGGGATCGAAGACTGTCTCGTACGAAAATATTAACAAGAAAAAAATTATACGCCTCTGTGCTAGTGAAGAAGTTGATGTCTATTTAGGATGGGAGTCTATAGAACAGTTATGGAAGCTTTTGAAGATAATATATTACCGATTGGAGTTGCAGATACTGTGAACTTTCCAGAGTTTTATAAAAACCTAATAAAGTCGGCAGCGGCAATTCCTGAATGTAACATTCACCAAGTTATAGGTCCATTGCATGATGTATTTCAGGTCAACATAGCCTGCCTTCTGGAAATGGAAGAATTTGCCAAGGAGAAACTATATATGGATATGGATCTTGCCAAACCTATAACTGAAAGGGGGGGGATAACGCGCTTGTAGTCAATAGTGGATAGTATTAGATGTTAGTCAATATGTGGATGTGTTATAGTGCGGAGTCGTGGCCTAAAGCTGTAGATTGTGTTAGTGCAGTCCAAAGATTAATCTGCCAGTTACAAGCATTAGATTTCGATGTTGATCATGAAAAAGTGTATGGAATGGGTAGATTTAGTGATGACTATTTAAATAATCTAGTTAATAAGTATGGGGGAGGAATACGCCTTTGTGAAAAATACTTAAAATCGCATGTAGATGGTATAGAGTGTATTTGTTGTATAAAGCGATTAATAGAAGACCTTAAAGAAATATGATTGGAGCAATTTATACACGAAATAGAAAGATATTTACCGAATTTTGAGCCATCAGATGACGACTCACCCAGTGAAGAAGGTGTGCATTAATGAGTCCAAAAACGTAGTTCACTACATAATAGTATGGGAGTTGGCGCACAGGCATGCGCGAAAAGGAGAATGGGAACAAATAGCTAGAGATTCTGCACGATTTAAAAAAAGAATAGATGACTGTGATAATATAATTTCACCAATCCTCGAAAAACAGCATCGTGAGTGTGTGTTTGTCAGACGCTTTAGTAGTATGTAGTGATATATATGTATAGGATAGTATTAATAAGAAAAGTAAAAAAAGAGATTTGTTTATTGCATATTAATATTACAGTATATATAATTAAGGTTAATTAGCGTATTACACAATGTCTTTGGTAGAAATCCAGGAGTTGTGAGAAGTATCAAAACCCAACCACTTAACGAGAGCTGTATTCCCTTGACGTCGGATGACACGTTCAACTAGGTGAATGTCTGGATGTTTAACACTTTGTAGTTCGGGGTCGTAGAACCGACCTTGAATCTCTTCATCTCGACTATCCTGTAATGTGTAGGTGAGTGGGCTTGAACGTTTAACTGTTGATATTCGAAAGACTTCGTAACTCCAATTAGGTGTGTACCCCTTAGAGAATATGCTTCTATGTTTGCTAATGCGTACATGTTCCCCCACTTTAAATTTAGGTGTTTTACGGTCAAGAATTTTTTGACATTTTAAATGTTTTGAAATAGATGCACTATTTTTTTCCGATACATCTACCGGTTTGTATGCAGTTGTTTTATGCTTTCTTGAATTATACTCGGCGACAATGTGCGGTAATATTGATAGCCACTTATAGGATTCTTGCATGCTGAAGGTTTTCCACATTATTGCTTTAAGGGTACGATTTACACTTTCGACTATACTACTTTTCAAGGTGGAATAACTACTGTAATGATTGATATTAAATTTTTTCATTACTTTTTTGAATTCAGCATTATAGAACTCAGTTCCCATATGAGTTTGTATATGTGTAGGTGACCTTTTCAAACCAGACAAAAGTTTATCCATTACATCCGCGACCAGTTTACCATTCTTGCGTTTGATGGGAAAATCCCAGACATATTTAGAGAATGCATTTATTATTACTAAAATGTATCGAAATCCTTTATTCATCCGAGCATATGGTATCATTTCCACTAAATCAGCTTGAAATAGATGATTTAAACCTTTTAGTACAACACAACGCCTCGGAAAATTTCTTCTTGCAGGTTTGTGCAGTTCTTCGATAACATCGGCTTTACTCATTTTTGTGCTTTGGATTTTACTACGAACTCTATGTTGAATATCGTTGCAGTTGAAAACTTTACAAACTTCGGCGTGGTTACACGAATTACATCGTTCCTCTTAAGAGGTTGACCAATTACACCCTTTGCGTGCTCAAATTTTGTACCATCTATGTTAAGCTCAAGATTTGGATGACTCCACCTGCAATGTACTATAGTACCGTAGTTACAGGGATAGATATATTGATCACCTACGCCGGTAGATAGACTAATTGTCTTCTTTGCGGCGATTCCAGAAAATGAAATGAAAGTTTCATAAAACAGATCGCTATGATGAACAGTATGTTTCCCAAATTTATCCACTGTCATTTGATGATGAAGATGTCCGGCAAATTTATCTATTGGCATCACTGGTGGACATATAGTACTATCTGTAGTGATAGTCGTCTTAATGAAAGGAAATGACTATAGTGGTAGGTTAATAACAAGATCTGTTACTTTATTACTTTTGCGTTACGTAGTTCGTCAATTATATATATTATTTCATTGTGATTGCTAGTATTTCCTGCTGACGTAGATCCTAATCATTCCTTTAACCAATCGACTAACTTATTCGAATTATTCCACGGTACAAACTCAATAGGTTTATTATTGTATCGCAATAGCTGCAGTCCACCACCTCTTTTGGATATAGAAGTTGTTCGAGATCTGGTGGCTGGAGGTGCAATAGATGATGTGGCAGAACGTTTTCTAGGTTGAAGTAATGGTTTAATGATTTCAAGGTACTTCTTACTATTAGTTCCTCGGATTTGATCATCAGGGTTATAATTACGTCGGGCAACATGCGTACGACGCAAAATGTCATTGTATTGCTGTAGATCCCTCTTTTTGTATCACGTAGGAACTTTTTTAAAAAGTAGTTCATATAATCCCGGTGTTCCCTCATAGTCTAGGGATGATCCATCGGGAAGAGCGATTCGCAAATTTTCTCCAATAAAATCTAGTTCAGCATCGCCAATAAAAAATTTATCTTCTTCAGGAATAAAATGCACACTGTACGTTAAGTCATATTCATCTTCGGTATCTCGAAAGATACCTTCGACGTAGTATTTCGCTAATCCTTGGTATTGATTAAGATACTCTTCAAAGGCGGGTTGAGATCCAGCAGCTAGTAGTTTCGATTTCAATTGTTGTAAAGTAAGAATTTCCACCTCGTTGTCATGTGTGACATCAGCAATTACAGATTCCTGTACAGGTGTGGGAATGGTGTCAGGAACAATACAGCAAGCCTTGAGTGCTCTAAAACACAAAAAAATTATGTCACCCAAGAGCAGAATATTGCCAATACCAAAACGTGGGGGATTCATACCTCTTATTCCGCTCTTTGCAGCATTAGGAGCTTTAGGGTCTCTAGGTGGCGGTGCTGCGGCAGTCGTAAAGGCGGTAACTGACGCAAAAGCTGCGACAAAAACATTAGACGAAACCAAACGACACAACCAAGCAATGGAAGCAGCAGCATTAGGAAAATGTTTATACATAAAGCCGTATAAACGAGGGTTAGGTATATATTTACAACCGTATTCAAAAAACTCCCACTGAAGCTACCACGTCACACCTTAAGTAATGTTGAGCTATCAAAATTTGTGGAGCAATTACAGATTCCCTATTTTAGAGGGATATATATGCGAGATAACTTACCTACACGAATCCATGCGAATGAATGTGGTATTGTGAATCTGGATGATCAAACTAACAAGGGTACACACTGGACAGCTTACATTAAGCGTAACAGGCATATTACATATTTTGATAGCATAGGACATATTAAACCACTCTTCGAATTACTCCACTATTTTAAAAGTGATGGTAGCAGAAACACAATTGAGTATAACTTTACCAAGGTTCAAGATTTTGATACATACAACTGCGGTCATTTAGTCTTACACTTTTTATATGACTACTTGTACTGATTTTCAGTAGTCGTTACGTGATCGTAATGTCGTACACATTTACATTTACCGGTAAAAAGTGTATCTTGCAAGCAACCTTTAATCTACCGATTAATAATAAGCGAATAATAATACTATGAAAGCAAGTATGAAAGCAACCCATGACATTAACTTCAATGTGGAAAATTCGATAGGACCTATGCTGGGATTTAATAAAACTGTTTACCAGGCTCGGAAAGTGCATACCTCTGATACTCCTATTAACATTATCAAAATTAACTCATTAATTATCGAGTGCAATATAACAAGTGGTAGTTTTAAGAATGGTGAAACATCACACATAATTCATCAGTTCTTTCCCAGTGTACCAGCGGGGTATAAAATAATAGAGTCCCCTCAACATGTCATCTATCTACCTATCAATACATTATCGAGTGCAATATAACAAGTGGTAGTTTTAATGGTGAAACATCACACATAATTCATCAGTTCTTTCCCAGTGCACCAGCGGGGTATAAAATAATAGAGTCCCCTCAACATGTCATCTATCTACCTATCAATACATCTACCATTTCGACAATAACACTTAAAATAGTAGACCAAGACGAAGATCTCGTCAATTTTAACGGGGAAGTCATAACGATAGGACTACATTTAAAGAAAATATGGTGACGCGCTATAACACATGTGCATGTAACCAGAGCAAATCAAACTATAAAAGATCAAAGTGTGGAAAGGTGAGAGGCAGTAAGCGTTCAGCGCCCAAAGCATTGACACCGCAGAACAAAGCATTATTGGAAAGTCTCGGCTTTACAGTACTACAATGAGTATATCAAACGTTAATGAAAAAGTTGTCGTTGATAATGCTATCGTTAATTACGAACTGCACACCCATCAGCCATACACTACCAGATTTGGAAACAATGATGAAATCAGGATACCCATTCAGGAAGACATGTGCACTCTACCATCCGAAAGCTATGTCTACGTAGAGGGACGATTATTACGTCAGGATGGTACTGTCTCTAACACCGCAAGGTTCGTTAATAACGGTATCGCATTTCTATTCAGTGAAATTAGATATGAAATGAATGGAATGTTGGTAGATTCCGTAACAAAAGTAGGATTAACGTCGACAATGAAAGGATTGGTATCATTGACGTCCAATGATCTCGCCCGTCATGAAAATGCAGGTTGGTTTCCTACTGCAAACAGTACACTAACAAATGCTCAAGGATACTTTAACGTTTGTGTATCGTTGCGAATGCTACTTGGCTTTGCCGAAGATTACAATAAAGTGATTTTGAACTGGTATTAATTCGTAGTAACATTGATACCGACGCAGTAATTTCAACTGTAGAAGAAGCATTAAAAGTTAACATAGATAAGATATATTGGAAAGTTCCACACATCATTCCAGCATTAGCAGAGGAGTTGGCGTTAACGAAATACATTGGTAAAAATGTAAATACGCCAGTAGCATTTAGAAGTTGGGAAACCCACATATATCCCGCCGTTCCAGCAACAGATAAGCATACATGGGCAATCAAAACATCTACTAGTATAGAAACACCTAGATACATTATTATAGGATTTCAAACTGGGCGAGAGAATAATGTTATGCAAGATACGAGTAGATTCGATAAATGTGCACTAAATAATATTCGCGTGTTCCTGAACACGGATCGTTATCCGTATGACAATCTCAACGTTAATTATGATAACAATTGCTTTGCTACGTTGTATGAAATGTTTGCTAAATTCCAAATGTCGTATTACCAAAGAGAGGGGCAACCATTACTCACCCCCACGCAATTTACCACAGCTGCTCCGTTGATTGTCGTAGATTGCTCAAATCAAAAAGAAGCATACACTCTAAAGCAGTAGTTCTTCGTGTGGAGTTTGAAACAGCGGCAAACATAGCTGCAAATACGACAGCATACTTACTGTGTTATACTCCACGATCGTTTAGTTACATACAACGCGTTAACCAAAGCAGTACGACAGTTGTAATACAATGTCCGTCATAATCGATGTACAAGGGTTTAAAATTTCAAAAGCTTTTATACCAAAAGAACTCGCCATTTATAATGGGAAACAAATTGCCCATTTTGTTTTTAAATCACCGTATCCCTGACATACGTTAGATGCAGAGAGTAGTCGTAAAGCTACTTGGTTAATGCATAACCAGCATTGTATTAAATGGGAAGAAGGGTATACACCACCACACCACTTTCGAAGAATGCTCGAGAGATTGATTCAGCCAACAGATTCTGTCTATGTCAAGGGCAGAGAGAAAGCAGATTACATCAGAAAATTTGTGACCTAGCCTGTTATTGAACTGGAGGAAAGTCCACCTCTTCCTGCTATGCAACCCGTTTGTTACTTTCATTGTGAATCATTGTCACTGTGCTTTGAGTACTGTATACTATTTATATAATACATATATAATGCAATAAGTCTTATACACATTTTTTTAATAAAAAAAATAGTAAATAGTCATTCTCGTTTTTTTTATTTATATCACACAGTGGTTGTATAGCATATATTCTCTTACTAACGAATTAGTACATAATATTAATATATGTTAAACAACTAAAGGAATAATACAAATTATTATTAATATTAGTTTCATTATGGAGAGAATATAGGAAAGAGACTAGCAAGTGTCAGTACCCAAACTATTCTTCTTTCTTCCGGTTAATATAAATTCATTTGCTTAGCAACCTGCAGTAGTTCGCTCAACGGATCAGCATTCTCCAATTCCGGTATTCGCCAATGCCCCCACGCCAATGTGGAACACGTATCACGTAGTCGATATCGTTTGTCATCCTGGGACCTAAAGGCAATTTTGTTTAACATTTCGGTATATATATATATATATATATATATATATATATATATCATGTAAGGTTGATCGAAACACAAGCATTTTACACATTACTGTTTTATCAGACCCCTCCGCAACCGCTTTGTAGTCTACTTCCGTCAACACTTTCTGAATAACAACTTTCTTAACAACTTCATTATCAGCAAGCTTCAGACAGTATGACTTCGATCCAGCACCATAAAAATAATGAATCGCTTTCCCTGCGTACTTATCTTTCATTCGTCCAACGACGGAAACAGTCGTAGGAATACCATGCAACTCATTATGATAGTGGGAAGTATCATATTCGTCTAAATTATTTCGCATGTGTGCATACATATCATCAGTTACTATCTCAACAATCAAAGAATCCGTGTCAGTATAGAGCAACGTGACATTCTTGCCATAATGAGCTCGTAAGATATCATAAAAAACCGATACATTATAATTTTGGAAAGATCTAAAATACTGAATCCGACATAGACGGGTTTGTCGTACGTAACCACCTGTTTCGACAATTCCGCCGCAAACAATTTATCAGTGAATTTAATAAAATTTTTAAATTGCGGTTTTGCAACGTATCGTGCTAGACCTACCCGACGACCGTTATTTTCCCAATGTGTTAACAGTTTAATAACTCTTCGTTTATCGACATTTTCCATTGTTTTACCAAACACGCCATTATTCATAATTTTATAGAAATCCTTTTCGAACTTGTTCTGTGCTGTGCTGCGGAGAGCGGTATTAAGGTCTACGTATGGTATTAGCCACGGACTCTGACGAAAGCGTAAAACCCTATGAATACGAGTAACAATTAAGCCATGCTCTATACATTGTATTAAATAGCGGTAATGTATAACGTAGTTGGTCTTATCACACAGGTTAGGGATTAACTTCTCCTCCTGGGAATGTGGTGCGCAGATCATTTCAGGACAAAACGGATAATCGTTGTGTTCGTCATGCAGATGGTGGGGATAATGTATATCAACCTCCAGTACAAATCCAACATCGGCGTCATCATCAATCTTTAATACGTTAAAGCGATCTATTTCCTCTTGAGGTAACCACATAAACCCATCGTGGGGCAGGTATTGCTTCATACTCCATCCGTATAAATTCGTGGCATCTAAATATTGTAAAAACACTTTCGGTTGTTTAAGATCATAGTTTGGAACAAACTCGTTATTAGCGATGCTTCGCCGCTTGATACAAATACTTACTCCACCCCGAATACCTTGTTTAAAAAAGTGATACATATCCATATCCGTCAGTAATTCTAGCTCTACTTTCGTACATTTCAACATGGCATCCCACGCCAATCCAGGCAAAGTGACATACTGTGCAGGTTCTAACCCATACATAATCTCCTAAAGTTTTCAAACACGTCAGCCAATAACAACACATCTGATTTTAAATAAATATCAGCATAATCACCTAGTGTATTACACTTAAAGTGATCCCATACCAGTAGAACGCGACAGTATTCGTCATCGGAAATATTTAAATATTTGCATCGCGCATTTTATCGTAGAATTTGTCATATGATGGCACTGTGACGTCGTTCAATTTACTAAAGCTGTCTACGTACGCATAAGGGAAACTACCTTTCTTTCTCACTAAGTTGAAGTCGCTATCATTACTAAAATATTTCCGTACCTCCATACATTGATCATCTCATAAATTCTGAGGATGCAGCCATGAATCTACAACTATCGACGAAACGTAAATTAATGTATTTCTTTTCCCTGATACCATGACTGTTTACATAATCATCAACAAAAATGTGCTTACCAAACGTTATATATTTTTCACTGTTAACCGGAAGTACGGTAATTTCTTCCGTTTCACTCGCTAACTGTTTAATGAACAGGTGAACATCATAACCACTGAGATTATGTAGAAAAACGGGGAGAAATGTATGTACCTGATAGTTTAAGTTACACGTTGAATGTGCTGCACCACGATACTTACCAATAACGTGACAGTGATCTCGTACTTTCGGATTTGTCGGATCGCCTGTAAAGTGCTTGCCGCATATGTAACAACATACACTGCGTTCATACGTAACCTGCTGTTCATCCGTTAATGGTGTTATTGGAACAGTAGCTTTGAAATGTTCATTATATATCCGTTTTACATCACTTTCCAGTCGTCTTATAAATATCTCCCCTGCATTACTCCCCCTATACAGCTCTAACTTAGACCACGCATCGTTTACACTACACTTAATATAATAACTAAACGAGTATGGTTCGTGTTTACACGTTTTTATCGTTAACGGTTTTTCGGGATCTGGTTCAGCCGTATCTACCGGTACTAAGAGCGCTTCAAAATATGCATATATTACGAATGGTAGAACCATTTGTTTCTGATAGTTCCGAAACGCGAGTATATTTTCCGCGTAGAATTCCCCGGTTATGTCTTTTTTTTGTTTCAAGTCAGGTAATTTTGGTTATACGAAGTTACAGTCATGTGACACGTATCGGGTTAATTGCTCCTCGGATCTAAAGCATACAAGCATGCATCACAAAAATACATTGCTCCGTTCCGCCGAGTTATTTGGTTGCTAAGTAAACGAGAAAAATTTTTTATCCATACATAATGCTGATTATCTGTTTGGTTACTGACTAATAATAATAAATTAACATGGACTGCCTGTTTGGCTTTGGTGTGGTATAGAGGCCCCACTACCTCCGTAACACGGTGATCATCTCGATACGTATCGTCTAACCCATAAACATTAATGGAAATGTTGTTATTGGTCTCAAACGTTGCAATATTTGTCAGCTTAACAGGGAACTGTACACCATTCCAGTTGAATAACGTTTGAAAATGAGGGTAAGACGTTGTCCGTTGTGGTAGACCCTTTGGTGTCACTAGTGCCGATACAGCAGCCCATGCAAAGCAGCAATTGTCATTATTTCTTACATTGACTATGGCGTGTTTATGTGCGATTTCAGCGGGGACAGCCATATATGCTGAACCCGTGGTGGGCGCAAATTGCAACAGGTTGACCTCTATATATACGAATTGCACCAGGGACCATCCTAAAACAGTTGTTACTAATCGATTACACCATTACTCACACTTACCAGAATCTTTATGCTGAAATTCAGATTGGTTTGCATCCAATATTTCACTTAGTCTTTGGAAATACTCTTCTAACACCGTCCTAATACTTAGAATGTCATACTTAGTCTGAAAGGATTTCAGTTCTGTGCTTTCCCTACTGTTCAAAAAGTATAAACCAAATAGTTCCACATTACATTTTAATGAGTAGTGTTTCTGCAACTGACTTTGTACTACTTTCAATAAGTTCCCTTTAACGTCTGTCATAAAGGTGGACACATCAGTATGTGTATTGTATGGAGACAATCGGTACGACACAATGCGTTGTTTAAACGCATTTCGAATCACTTCAACTCCAGTATCGACAAGCAAACATACATTTGCTTTATGCCTATTGCTTCTGAGGTGTCCTTGGAACGCATACCGAGGTATATCCATTGAACAATCAGTGCAGTGCACACTCTCACCAATTTTTTTAAGTTGTTCCGGTTCATCGCATTGGTCAGACTTCCGCTTCCTTGTGTTGCTCAACCCTGATGGTCCGGGTTTCGCATTATCCTTCGCGTAGTTTACCCCAGATGGTCCTGGTTGCGCAAAGGAATCAGTAACATGTCTATGTACTGCTTTTTTTTCGTCGGAAGTGATTCCTTGCACCACATTGCTCCCTGTGGTTTGGTTTTGCAATGAAACTTCCTGCATGCCAGATGGTGGGGTAGATACTGACGTCCAGCATGCTGTTTTTTGATGTCTCAGTAAGGAATCCTTTCAAGAGAAATCTTTCATGCATTCACAACGGAATCGATTATTTACACCTGAAATAACATTGAAGACAAAATATTCCATTGAATATGTACCGGGAGAGAAAATCTACTTACTCTGCATTGCAGACAACTTGGTTTGATGGTTTGAAGTAGTAGAACTCTGAAAGCGTGCAATTACAAAGTTAGAGACTAACTGGTAGCACTAAAACTATTACGGTTTTATATATATATATATATATATATATATATTATATATATATATATATATATATATATATATATATTATATATATATATATATATATATATATATATATATATTTGGAAACAAATATAAACGTAAAAGTAAACGCATTGTGTTCAGTGTTCATAAGCACACCTACATGCGTGACAAAAAAAATATAATAAAAAAAAATAAATAACTAAAAAAGTAAAACTAAAACGTAGTGTTCCGTGTGCATAAGCACACCTGCACACACACGCGCGCGCACACACACACACCGCGCGCGTGATGTTAATTAATTCTTCTTCCCGTACCCCACACAAAAAGAGCGTCCATAACAATACCCTAACATTATACTAGTCGCACACTTCAGAGAGATTGAATATATGATCAAAATAGTAGATATTGGGGCTCCATGCGGGTGTTGTATTATAGCAAGGGGGGGGACGTTAAACATGCATCTGTACAGCTCAAAAATCAGTTCAAATACAGATCAAAAACAGCTCAAACCAGCTTAAATACAGCTCAAAACAAGCTCAAATATAGCTCAAACCAGCTTAAATACAGCTCAAAACCAGCTCAAATACAGCTTAAAACAGCTTAAACCAGCTTAAATAGAGCTGAAAACCAGCTCAAATACAGTTCAAAACAGCTCAAATACAGTTCAAAACAGCTAAAATACAGTTCAAAACGGTTCAAATACAGCTCAAAACAGATCAAAACAGACACCTGTTTTCCAGAAACAATACAATAAATATTACCTATCATATATATACTGCAATTAGTCTACTAAATAGTCTGATCCAATTAAGTCACTAATATGTAAATATTTATACATAATACTATGTACCTAAATACATAGCAAAGGATATATATTTAAACTCGAATAGAACCAATTATAAGTTATTTTTTTTGTCAACTTCAAATTGGGATTACAACTAAAAAACGTATCTTAATGTTGTTAAACTTTAAAGTTTAGAAAAAAAATTTACCTATACAAGATAAAAAAAGAGTCGCTTCGTTTAGAATGCGATAATTTTAACAATCTAAGTATAAAACAAATTATCGTAATCTCCGAGGAGAGGGAAACGGGTGCAAAAGATGCGCGCCGTCGGGGGACGATGTTTGAGTACCGACAAGGCATACTTTGCTCCGACCGTTTCCCAGTTATGAGCTATGTCCGTTAGGGGGGTCCAAGGAGGGGGGACCAGGTGTAAAAAGACGCGTCATCGGGGGACGATGTTTGAGTACCGACAAGGCATACTTTGCTTCGACCGTTTCCGAGTTATGAGCTATCTCCGTTAGGGGGGTCCGAGGAGGGGGAACCATTGGCAAAAGATGCGCGCTGTCGGGGGACGATGTTTGAGTACCGACAAGGCATACTTTGCTCCGGCCGTTTCCGAGATACGAGCTATCTCCGTTAGGGGGGTTCTAGAAGGGGGGAACCGGGTCAAAAGATGTACGCCGTCGGGGGACGATCTTTGAGTACCGACAAGGCACACTTTGCTCCTACCGTTTCCGATTTACGAGCTATCACCATTAGGGGGGGTCCGTGGAGGGGGCGGGTGCAAAGACGCGCGCCGTCGGGGGGCGCTGTTTGAGTACCGACAAGTTATACTGTGCTCCGGCCGTTTCCGAGATACGAGCTATCTCTGTTAGGGGGGTCCTAGGAGGGGGGCGGGTCAAAAGATGCGCGCCGTCGGGGGACGATTTTTGAGTACCGACATGCCATACTTCGCTCCGGCCGTTTTCGAGCTACGATGAGGGTGGTTTCGAAAAATTCGTCTTTCCGAGACGTCTCCGACGCACCCACCTCCGTCCGAATCGGTCGACCCGCTCCCGAGATACGACGCTTTTAAGGAAAAACGACCGCATCTTTTTATCAAAAATTCTTTACTGAAAATAAGTAATGAGAGAACGTAGAAATAAATCTGTATAGCTGCTTTACGACCCGTCTTACAATGCGAAATTACAACAACTACATATAAAAATTAAAAGTTTATTTATATAGGACTTCAAATATAAAATTTATATATAACACTTCACAAATTTTACAATTTATTAGGTATTTAGAAAATATTTAGCATAAAGAATTTCTATGTAAAACGGCTTTATGCAAATTTGATTATAAAAAAAAATTTAAACTAGATTTGAAAAAATCGTTAACGTCATTTATTATCAATAACTAAACAACAGTGATCAAAACGCAATTCTATCTGACTATTAAATAAAGTAAAACTCGTCTTATCGCGTTCACAGCATTCTTTCAATTAAAAAAAACATGTACATACACAGTAAGATCACATTACAAAAAAAATACATCAATACTAATAATAATATATAAAAAAGATCTTACCGTCTCGATATGTTGCTTATTGAAAACTTTGTTTCAAATAATGTATCTTCTTAGCAAAACTGATTTGCTTATATACACAATGCGAAGGTTAAGAATGCATAAATTGGAAACAAATGTAGCACATTCCCATATATGGTAAGGTTTTAGTGAAGGTTAATATTACTTTATATTACATTGTAATATGTTAATTAAGTAAAGCAGATTGCACATACAAGAGATGCACTCTTATAAATACAATGCGTGACCTACTTTATGTATTTACTTTTCGCCAGCAACTGTGATATATTTGACCAGTCATGTTAAAATTTGTGTATGAAAATTTGTGTGAAGTGCTTTAATGATTTTTCTAATATTTTTTGAAGTTGGATTATATAGTTTCTTTTTTTTACGTAAGTATACGTGCATTTGTTTTTTTTTTATTTCAATCTGTTTAACGTGTATTACACCCAGAACTCGTTTTTTTTTCATATATAATCTGGTTAACGATCTTGTCTAATAACAAACTGTTTTTGCTATAATTTTTAAAAAAACAGCCTCCTGTCTTTTGTGTTTTTCAACTTATCACTTTAGTAATATTTTTAATGAAAAAAACTCGTTTTGGTTAATTCTTAAAAACGTTATTCTTCCACTTGCCTCTTAAAGAATTAGTAGAAAAATGTTTTATGTATACATTATTTAAACGCTAACGCTTTTCTATTAGTATGTAGATAGTTTGAATAATTGCTTCTTTCTTTTTACAGATCATCCTATCCAGGAATGCAGGATTATTTCTATTGCTAAAGGGAGTAGGTAAACAACGTATTCATTTTTTTCTTGTAAACATCACTGACCGGTTCATAATATAAATTCGTGTAAGTGTTTTTTTCGATTTCAAACAAAACACGTTTTTAATATTTACTTATTCTGCTTTTTATAGACACATGATTAATTAGTCTAATATTTCTCGTTTTATAACTTAATAAACTAGTTTTTATCCCATTTGTTTTTATTCAAAATTTTTTACATGTTATAAAGAAATATTACTTTTCAAAACTTCCTCGATCTCAGAATTTTAATTATTATTTATTGCTATTTCCTGAATAATAAATCAACAATCTTTCTACCACCTTTTATGTAACAAGATCACAATTCACCTTTCATTCCCTACTCACAAACCTTTTTTTCACACTTATCATATACATCTAATCTTTTTTTTATTTCTTTTGCAGTAGAAACCGATGGCAGTCAGATGTCAATCCGTTACAGACCACCTACACGCAGATGTAATGAAACGGAAGTGGAGAGGACCTTCTTTCTGCACTTGTACTAAATCAAAATGTTTTATTCCTAAATAAAATCATATATCTGAGTAATACATGTTTCTAATATAATTTGTACGTCTTTATTTCTACATGAATTAAATATAATTTGTACATGTACACGTTTTCTTTTATTTTGGTAAAAAGTGAGGGTGAGCAAAAAAGCATACAAGTGAGCAAAAAAACATACAAGTGGGTAAAAAACATACAAGTGGGTAAAAAACATACAAGTGGGGTATAGAGTAGCAACCAGGTCACACGGATGTTCTTGTAATTGTGGAACAGGAAAGCGTGGTTTGTGGTGATGATAGGTCTCACGGATGGCCTTGTAGTTGTGGAACAGGAAAGCGGGGTTTGTGACCTTGGTTTTGTGGTAATGATATGTAATTAGGTCGCACGGATGGCCTTGTACTTGTGGAACAGGAAAGCGTGGTTTTAAAGTAGGTCACAGTGATGGCCTTGTAGTAGTGGAACAGGAAAGCGGGGTTTGTGACCTTTAATGATATGTAACTAGGTCACACATTGCGCTTTTTTGACCTTGGTACGGTGGAGACCTTGGTTTTGTGGCAACCTTGGAAATGTGGGACCTTGGAAATGTGGTGTGTCCCAGAAGTCTCCAATCTTACCTACTGGAGTAGGCACTATATTACTCAAAATTATAGTAATAATACATTTGAACCAGTTATTGATAATGCAGTAGGCAGTTACACATAATGAAGTTTCTTCTATATTTACTAAGAAGCCACTAACCTCTCACCATAAGTTCAAAAAGCTCAAGCCATTTGTTTAGATTTAGCTACTTTCTCCAGTGAAGTCCCAACAACTGAATTTCATCAACAATTTGAAACTTTGATTGCTTTACAAAATAATTGTCAAAATCACAATCAAGCCGAAGTCATAGTACATAACAGTTCCGTGAGCCTTCTAGAATCTAGTCCAGATCCTCGTCCATTGCTCTGTACAGACAAACAAAATGAAATATTAGAACATAATTATTGCTTTACCTTGGAAGATGCTTCAAATCAAAGTAAGCCTCATGTACATAGTGAACCTAATGCCCACATTGACATTATTTAATGAAGTAATAAGTTCAGTTGAGAATGAAGAAAATCTAATTGAATCTGTGAATATCACTGATCAATAATATATCTCTGCCGGTATGTAATAAGTTTAATGTTCCTATTGATATTTTACTGTTGTTAACTTAGCATCCCATTAAAAATTGAGGCAGGCCAAAGGGAAGAAGTTTAACTGCTATTGGATTGCCAAAAAAAAAAACCTAAAACCCCCTAATGTGACAACTACCTACTTCCTATATGCCACCTAACAACTTTATGATTCTGTGTAAAAGTGTAAATTTATAGTACATGAGTATTTGAGAGGTTATATGTGTAAAAGTTTATAACATTTCGTTTATTATTACCTACTAATTTATTTTGTTTGTTGACATTAGAAATTTAGTACTTAATTGGTAATCTTTCTTAGAATAATATAATACTTATTACATCTATATAGTTCACTGAAGAGGTCATTTAATTCTTATTAAATTCATTACTTAATATTAATGAAATATATGTCTTAAGAATAAACACATGCTATTTATAGAAAAACAACTTTTCTTTCACATTTCACATAGTTACCAGTCTCCCCCCAACAAACAGCTAAACAAAAATGGTGTATTCCCAGTAATAACTTTATTTTTACCATTCAAAACAAAATAATGAAATGCATACTTAACAACACGAATTGACATCACAGAACTCTAAAATAATAGATACAACAGTAAGAACCATTAATGTGGAAAAGATAGTAAGATAGCTTCATTTACATGTGTAGCTTTCTCTAATCTTCGTGGACTAACATTTGGCTATTTCCCTGCAACTGTTTTATTGCAAATGTTGTTTCTAGCGAAATCTTTGTATTTTGTTATCTACTACACATTTTTTTTTTTTGAGTTTAGAAGTCACATGTATTACTGTGCTTTCTCAATAGTGTTAATAGTAATGGAAATGTTTGTGTTAAATTTGCGGGTATGAATGACAAAGCATTATTCTGTGGTGAAAATTTAGAACCTTCATCCTAAAAATGGTTACAAAATTATAAACATAAGCAAATTTTAATAATAAAAACACCCTCTTGAGTCATTAATCTTAGAAATGTCTTGCCTATTCCAATACCTAATACCTATTAAAGAAATTGAAACTTATTATATTGCCTAAGAGAAATAATATCAAAAACATATTACAGTTAGATAAGATTTACAAAAAAACCTGATGAAAGGATAAGGTTATAATTGCAAGTTGGTTAAAAAATCACATTGCGAATGTCACATAGCTGTATTTTTATTGGTACATGTTAATTCATGATGTTAGAACCTAAAAGGGTTCTATGGTAATTTTCACGAATCACTAATATTAATACTGTCAGAGGACAACATTAGAAAATTAGAATCTGATGATTCTTTGGCTTTAGATTTATGCAACATTATGATAGCAATACGAACATCTTTACGTGAACGGTTAAAAAACATTTTTATGGCTTTCTTGCCCAGAATTTATTACTAATATGTAATAATGATCCGGCTAATATTATATTTAAAAAGAAGCAGATGCTTTTCTGGTAAAGTGTATTTCCTATTTGGAAAAGTCGTATGACTTATTTGATAATCATAAATATAAAAGTCTTTCCATTTTTAATTTAAAACAAGTTCCAAGTTTTGATGACTTCCAAAGTGTAATAAATGAGTTCAACTTTGGGCAGAATATTGATGTTGATATTCTTTTCGATGAATTTTGCATTTTAAGATTATATAAAACAGAAAATAGAATATGACAAATTTAAAAGTTTAAAGGCAGACAAAAAATGGGTTGATTTTTACTTTCTTGAAAGTATTGCGGTCGAAAAAAAATTGAAAAAAATAAGTTGCGTTATTTTGATGTTTTACGACTGAACCCGAAAAAATAAAGTTTAGAAAATTTTTCAAAATGTCTGTCTGTGTGTGTTTCTGTGGTCACTCGCCATTCGAAACTATACGGACGATTTTGATGAAATTTGAAATGAAGGCCTACGAGACAATTATGTCGACAAAATAAGTTTTAAATGCAATAGGTATACAGGGGGTGAAAATAAAGGTGTTATTTTGGGGCAAATTTTAACATAAAAGATTGAAATTCTGGTCATTAATAACACGCATGAAATGCAATTTTTTTAAACTTTCAAAATTGAATATGGCCGCAGTTACAGTCACATATACATTTTATTTGTAGAAATTTATATTTCCGATACCATTCAAGATATAAAAGAATTGGAAATAGATATGGGTAGTTAAATAAAGGTTCTTTAAAGAGATTTCTTTATGTAATAAATTATGATATAAATTTTCCCATATTTAAGGGGTTAAACTCAAGGAATTATATGAAATTGATTTATTCAAAAATCTCTCCAAGCATTTTTTTGTTTTTTTATATTTTGTAGGCAACCACCCACTCTTATGAATGCAACTAACTTGCTTCTTCTAAAGCTACTAGTATAGGAGATATGAATTTTCAAATACTTAATATTGATATTGTTATAACTTTCTAACTATTTTGGTTACAAACTTGGGATTTTGGAAATAAACTTTGTTCATTTGCGCTAATGAAATGATATTATCCTAATGAAAACACTACTTCCGGTTTTTCCGGAAATTGAAAACATTCCTCGTATTGCTGGTATAACATACACATACTCTTACTTTATTTGAAAGGGAGCGAAATTTGCTTTAAAATGATATGAAACAGTCCGTAGTTACCTTGAAAGATAAGCGAGATATCTATTTTTAACTTTCAACCTACATGTACATATGTAGGTACAGAAGGTTATGCAAGCGACTTTTTCACTATCGCTGAATCGACTTATTAGCTCATTTTATAACTTTCGGCCAAGTTTGTCAATATCGGCCATGATGTCTGGATGTCTCGGGGAGGGGGTTATTATGGTCAGTTTTTGGTTTTCATTAAATATTTCAAAGATATAAAAATACCCCATATATTTTTTAGTATTTTGCAAGAAAGTCGTGTAATGCACTAGCATTCACCTAGTTTTAAAAGCAACAATGCTAAAAATTTGGAGACATTCTTGAATTTTGTATTTTCTTTGCCACATTCAAACGCAAATTCTGAAAGAATTTTTAGTTTAATGCTTGGCGTAAAGAGAGAAACAAAGCTGCGTTAAAAACTGTAGAGTGATCTACTCATAAAATACAATTTTTCATTCACCTGCACAGATTTTAAGAAATACCTTCTTTCAAAGGATGGCGATAGTTTGTTGCAATCTGAGAAGTATTCTTAAAACTATAGTAGTATGTTAAGTTTTTATTTTGTTTTGAGAATTTATGGTAATATAAATAAATGTTTATGTTACATAAAATAGTATATTATGACACTAATGCATAATCGAGCCTTTAAAGCATGAGCAACGAGTTTAAGGCCACGACGCGCAGCGGAGTGGCCTTAACGTTGCATTGAAAATTCAAATTTCAGTAATGCTGCAGGTAACCTAACAATAACAAATAATCAGTATTGCACGTTTAATATTTATTTAAAATAATTTTTCTGCTCATGTTACTTGTTTTGAGGTAAAGTTGTAAACAATTTGATTAATTTGACAATTCACAATAAAATCTAACTTAATCTAATCTTATTAAATACATAAATAAAAAGTTTATCTCGAGTAGGATTTGAACCTACGACCTGTACTTTGCTAGAGTACAGGTCGTAGGTTCAAATCCTACTCGCGGTAAACTTTTTATTTATGTATTTAATAAAATTAATAATAATTTTTAATTACATATTTACTTTTGAACTTATTCGTTCATAACAAAAACTTATAATAATCTAATCTTATTTATTGAAGCGGCTACCTAGCTACCTTTATACTCACGGCATGCGATAAAGACCCAACTATGCACGTTTTTGGGTTTGTTTTGGATGGTTTATGATACATGAATACCAAAAAGGCTTTTTTTATTAGTTCCAACTAAAAAAATATCATTTCTCGTAAATCTGGCAACCCTACTTGCGGGACTGTAGCCCATATACGTATAAAAGAAATATACCGCTGATGCTTGGCTTGACCTCGTAAGAAACAGAGTGCATATATATCTGCACCGTAATGTATGTATTTATCTATGCGCACACGCGAACGTTTGTAATTTTCAAACACCTTTTTTTGCATGTCTCGAGGTTTTGTGACGAAAAACGTATTTTTAGAAAAAACAATTTCGTGTCTGATTGTGTGTCTGTGTGTGAGTGATATCTTTATCAGTAAAGTTATCGACAAAAAAGCCATTTTTAGAAAAAAAATTTAGTGTGCGGGATATCTTTTGAACCAGTAAAGCTATCGATGTGAAATTTGGTACAAAAATTCTTTGCCATAAAATCTAGGTAAAGTTCGTTAATGGGCAAAATCCAACCAGTGACGGGGCATTTTTAGGGGATCAGAAAACTAAAAAAATTCTTTGCTTCAAATTTTAAAAAGTTACATAATTAAAATAACAATGGGTAAGGCCCTCCTTCCTCTTACATATAGAAACAAAAGGAGACTCTTACAAATGTAGGCTAGGGAAAAAGCATGTTATTTACTTATATAAAAAATACTTTTTCTTCAGACGTCAATAAAAGATGACATTTTAAACTTCGCCTGGCAACGTTAAAGTTTGACATTTTCATCGGCGGCTGCAAAAGTCTCTCGCATCCCCTCGCAACGGATGCAAAAGTAATGTAAGTTAATAACTCAAACACCCAATTTGGAAAACAACGAAAATAAATTTATTGTTTAGAGTTATAAAGATTTAAAGTAAAATGATTAAAACTAACATTTTCTCCAAAATAAAATCCGCCAGAGGTAACAGTGGAGGTCTCGCTGCGTTCTAAGGAAATAGTCTTTAATTCTTCCTCTTCTACATGAACTTCTGTACTCGTAGCGCTTGCACTAGGTGCAAAAATTTTCAAGGCTGCCGCTTTTTTTGTTACTAGAGTCTTCAATATAACGCTCAGCTACAGTACTGGATTTTCAGCCACCATGGTGCTTAAAGCACATTAAATCTGCGCCGCCGTCCACCAACTGTGTAGCTGAGGTTCTTCTTAGACAATGCCCTGTGTATTCTATATAGTACACTAATTTTAAGAAAAAAGCTACCTGGATTCCTGTTTTAATGTTGTTTATTCAATACACTATATATTATTAATTTAGATACAATACAACATTAAAGTACTTATGAATATAAAGCATAGTTTTTATAACACCTATTATTACATCCCCCTTTCTAAAATAATACCACCTACTTACTTAAATTCGTTCAAACCTGGAGGAGGTCTTGAAATACGACCAGAAGACGTTACATTGATTTTCTTTAAGACTTTTCTCTCCAGATCGAATCTGAATCAGATGTATGATTATCATTTACAACTTCTGTGATACATTCATCATCATCACTACCACTATAACTTTGCTGCTCTGAATCGTTCAAACTACTACCAGCAGCACTAGTACTATTGCTTTCACTTTCAAACACTGTTTCGTTACTAGTCTCTTCTGGTGTACACATATCAGGTAAACCAGTACTGTCTGGAGTTTCTGATATACACTGGTCATTTACATTTTCTAAGTCCTCAGGCAGTCCAATAAAATATTTTACGTTACTAGATGAACTGGAGGAGTCTACTTTATCTTTGCCAAGTGAACAATGGTTTGTTTTTGAAAGTTCACTTTGAATAAGCTTTTTAATAAACTTTCTATTTCTAACCAAAATTGAACCATTATTCATTTGTAACTTGTAAGCCCTATCTCTAAGTTTGTTTAAGATCTTACCAGGAGACCAAGTACCTTTTGGTTCAATTTGTACATACACTAGATCATTGGGTTGAAGCTTTGGCAAGGATCTTTTCCGCTATTGTAATAAGTTTGTTGTTTTAATTGATTTTTCCTGATTATTTGTTTATAATGTGCACCAACAACTTTGGGTTCTGCCTCATTTTTTGTAACTATTAAATTGGTTCTTAATTTTCGAGACATTAAGAGTTCTGCTGGGGATACATGATTAAACACTGGGATAGATCGATAATGTAGAAGGGCCATGTCCATATCCTTCCCCTCTCCAAAATTTTTTTTTCACAGTCTGCACATGCCTTTCAGCCATACCGTTAGACTGTGCATTAGTGGGTGAAGTAACAATATGTTTAAATTCCCATTCTTTGCTAAAATCAGAAAATTCCCTTGAAGTAAATTGCGTACCGCCATCACTAATTAAAGTTATAGGAATGTCATGTCGGGAAAATATAGCTTTAAGAAATTTAATTATATTCAAACTCGTCATATTATCTTCACATTCAATATATTTTGAGCAATAATCTACTATCAATAGAAATTTTTTACCCTTGATTTCAAAAATGTCACAAGATACTTTATTCCATGGTAAATAAGGAATTTCATGCGATACTAATGGTTCTTTACTTAGAGAATTTGAATATGTTAGACATTGATGACATAAAGAGATTTTGTTTTTAATTTGTTGCACCAGACCGGGCCAGAAAAAAGATTCTTGTGCTAATTTAATACACTTACTAATACCCAAATGACTATAATGAATGCGATCTAACATTTCTTTTTGTAGAACTTTTGGCACCACTAAACATTTCCCCTTAAAAATTAACCCATCTATCACAGTTAATTCTGATTTATGAGGTGCGAAAGTTTTTATATCCTCTTTTGGATGCTTAGAATTATTTGGCCATCCAATCCAGTCAAAATTACTTGTCTTTATTCTTTTAAAATAAAATCTTTATTAGTTTGTTCTTGAAATTCTTTAATTTTCTCATCTGTGGCATTTAATTCTAGTCTAATCATACAAACTTGACTCTCAATATCCTCATCTAAATCATCAGTAGTAGTCTTAGTTAAATAAGCACGGGATAAAGCGTCAGCTATTATTAAGTCTTTGCCGGGTTTATAAATAAGGTCAATATCAAATTTTTGTAATTGCAACGATATTCTTTGAAGTCTTGCCAGACATTTATTTAATGTTTTCTTAAAAATTGAGATAAGTGGTTGATGGTCAGTTTCCACCGTGACTTTTTGACCATAAGCATATTGGTAAAATTTATTAAGCCCAAAGCAGATAGCATACATCTCTTTTTCAATTTGTGTATAACGAACTTGTGTTTCAGTTAATGCTTTCGATGCATATGCATTTTGTAATAGACATGCACCAACTCCTGATTGAGAAGCATCAACAGAAATAACTATTTTCTTATTCGGATTAAAAAACTTTAAAACTGGCTCTGTTGCCAAAATTTCTTTAAAATTTAATTTAAAATTGTATAATTTTTTAAAAGATTTCTTAATGGTTTTGTCTTGTCAGAAAAATTTTTAATAAATCTACTCACATAAGTTAACATACCCAGTAATCTTTGTATATCTTGTTTATTCCTAGGTTTAGGTAAGTCTGATATTGGTCTAACCTTAGATGAATCTGGTCTAATGCCCTCTTTTGAAATTATGTGTCCCATATATTTAATTTTACTTTCCCCAAACCTACATTTACTTATATTAAATTTTATGTCATTTTTTTTGCTAATTCCAAAACCTTTCATCATGTTCTTGTTTGTTTTTACCCCACGTTATTAAATCATCAATATAAATATCTGTACCCTCAATGCTACTAAAAATTTTTTTAAATCGAGACTGAAAAATTTCTGGTGCTGATTTTATTCCATATGGCAAACGCTTAAATTTGAACCTGCCATATGGTGTACCAAAAGTGCATAAATTGGCACTTTCCTCATCTAGAGGGATTTGATAAAACCCATTTGTAGCATCAAGTGTACTAAATATTTCAGCATCTGCCAACTTACTAGAAATTTCATCAAATGTTGGGATTTGGCAATGCTCTCGTTTTATCACTTTATTTAATTCCTGAGGATCCAAACATATTCTAATTTGACTATTTGGTTTTCTTACCAAAACCAAAGGATTCACCCAATCAGAAGGCCCTTCCACTTTTTCAATTACTCCTTCTTTAATTAAATTATCTAATGTATCCTTTAAGGGTTTCATTAACGGAAATGCTACCTTTCTGATTGGCTGAATGACAGACTTGCTATTAGGCAATAATTTTATGCTGCACTTCTCTTTTTAGAAATTTCCAAGATAGGACACCTTTCTACCGCTTTTTCTAAACTTAAATTGTCCTCTTCTTGAAGCAAAATTTCTTTAGTTGATTGGTCACTGAGGCCACAAATTAACATAGTTTTTGTCAAGTCATCCTGTAGTGTACCTAACTTGCATTTCATTGCCATTTTTCTAAGCTCTGTTACAAACTGTTCCGTAGTTTGCCCTGGTACCTGCCTATAGGAAAAGAATTTGTACCTTTCGAATGTTAAATTTTCTTTAGGCAGGAAATGGTTTTCGAACTTGTCGAGTAGAGGTTGTAACTTATTTTTCTTTTCATCTTCAAATTCGAATGTTGTGAAGATTCTGAAACCCTCTTCTCTTATATAATGTAATACTTGAGCGCACTGTATTGCTTCGTCCTTTTTGCTTATTTCACTAGCAATAAGGTAATTTTCAAATCTAGACCTCCAGATTTTCCAGTTCTCTGCTACACTGCCATTCATGGCCATTGGAGCTATGCTGTCACCCATTGTAAATGTAATTTGGGCGTTTTATTTTTAATTTTGTTTAAAGAACCCTGACTGCGCCATGTTTTAATGTTGTTTATTCAATACACTATATATCATTAATTTAGATACAATACAACGTTAAAGTACTTATGATGTTTTCTTGATTGACATCATCGTTGCGCCAACCGCCACGCCTCGTCATTCCTTCTTCTGGCAACCCTGCATCTAAAGGTACGTTTACAGGGTACCCTACTAAAGCATAGTTTTTATAACACCTATTATTACAATTCTCAACATCGCTCTTGAGCATTTTACATTTCCATATTTCAAAAAAAATCGGCAATCATTCATATCTCGTGGGTGCAAAGCAACATATTTGTTATATAAATTTAGGAAAGATTCCCCTACAACTGTAAATGATTTAATTTTTTTTGTTTTGCTATCTGGAATTTTAATATGTAGCAGAGTTTTCAGGTTCTCAATGTCGTGTACCTTCATCTTCACCAATTCATCGCAACGACATCCCCCTAAGATACCAATAATCAAAACTATCTAAAAAAAATACAAAATATAAAGACTTGTTTTCATTCTATTTCTAAAACTTACCTTCATTGCCAAGTATTTTTCGTCAGACGCTTCCGATAAAAATTTATTAAATTAGTCTTTAAATATTTTGGCCTGCTTTGGGGTGTATCCTTCATTCTGCTTCTTTAGATATGCACGAAGTTTCAAGTATTTGCTTATATCTACGCCATGTTGAATGCTCAATAATGATTTTATCATCGAATATTGCGACCACATTGTCTAGCTTTTAATTTTCATTTTTGTTACTAATTCAACAAAATAAGTTAACGTTACGGTTTCAGAGTAGCGTTCAATATTTTTTTCATCGGACCGTTTTATAAATTGCTGAAAAGCGCGTTCAATGATTTTGCTCGATCTTGTAGGTAATAGATCATTTATTGCTGTATGAGCCACTTCAGTACCGTAAACTCGGGTGGCTTGGGACAGTGCAGGTGACTTGGGACAAAACGTTTTAATTTAAAAGTAGACCATGTAGTGAAATCTGTTGACATTTCCTGAAGTTAAAAAAAACTGTAGATTACAGTTGAACCTCTCTGTTGACATAATCAAAATCTGTAATTTCAGTTTGACATTCGTTGGCGTCGAAAAAAAAAAATAAAAACGCAAAACTAAAAAGTGCACATTTTTTAACTCCGAATAGAGCTCGGCCTAACTCAGGTAATACATTTTTTAGATTTTTTCGAATATGTGAGTAGTGTGTTGGCATGTTTGCTAACTGCATTAACCCAGTTTGATAATTAAAATATTACAACAGAACCTCCAAAAGCGTCTTTGTTAAAATATAGTCATTTCGCAGGTGACTTGGGACAATAGAATTAGGTGGTACCTACTTAGATAGGTACCTACTACATACTTGATTATAATGCCGTTCGTTAAAATGTGATGACAACCATGTTACCTACGTTACATTTATTCAGATGTACAGTATTAAATGTTATGTTTGAGATAACACTGCTTTAAAAATTGCAAAGCAGCATATAAATAAGGTCAAACTTAATTTTGCACTGTTAATGTTTTATGATAACTAAGAAAGGAAACTTTACGTTTTTATTGTATTTATATATTCTTAAAACAATCTTTGTTTTATGTCTTACCTATCTTTAGGTTAGTTTGTTCCGATTCACGTTATAAATTACTTTCGACCAATTTTGTATTTTTGGTCACAAATAAAAAAAGTGAAGAAGTAAAGTTATAGGGTAAGAATCTTTCAAATGTATCTTATCGTGAAGCGGTCTTGCCTTTTATTTACTTCATCTACTAAAATATCGGATAAGAACTGAGCTGTTATTTATGAAATCAATTAATTGTCTAAGATTATATGAGTATTTATTGATTGTTTTTATATAGGTACCTACCTACATACAATGCCTTCGAACTATAAAAAAAAAGTAGGAACCAGACGATATGTCGAGTTTACCGAAAATGCGCTGGAAGAGGCCTTAGCGGAGGTAGCCGATGGAAAATTAAGCCTACGTGTCGCAGCGGACAAGTACAACGTACCAAAATCTACAATACATAGGAAATATAGAGGTAATCATCTTTTACCGCACGGAGGCCTAAGTGTTTTAACAAAAAGGGATGAAGAGCATATCGTAAATGGACTCCTAATTTCTTCAACATGGGGTTTCCCGTTTACTCCACTAGAATTAAGAAAACTCGTCAAACGATTCTTAGATCGTAAAGGAACAACGGTTAAACAGTTTAACGAAAATTTGCCAGGACGGTACTGGCTGGCAGGGTTTTTAAAAAGACATAAAAACACACTAGCCAAAAGAGTTTGTGAAAACATTAAAAGAAGTGCCGCAGTGTCCAAGGAAACAATAAATAAGTACTTCAACAATTTAGAAAACACCATTGCAGGTATCGAACCTACAACTTACTAAATTTTGACGAAACTAACATGTGCGACGATCCTGGCCAAGAAATCGTGCTTGTTCGCCGCGGAGTAAAGCACACGGAACGTATCCTGGATGCTACAAAAGCAAGCACTTCTGTAATGTTTGCCATAACTGGCAGCGGCAGACTTTTGCCAAGCTGCATTGTGTATAAATCAAAGCACGTTCACAATTGGACAGAAGGAGGACCACCTGGAGCTGTACATAATTGCAGTTCTAGTGGGTGGTTCGATAGCTTCTTATTCGAAAGCTGGTTTGTAAAGGTAGCTTTGGAATATTTCAGAAAGCGCGATGGCCCAAAGGCGATAACCTTGCTAGCCACATTTCTATTTCCGTTATTACAAAATGTGAACAGTACAATATAAAATTCTTACTTCTGCCACCCAATAGTACACATTTGACGCAGCCCCTGGACGTGGCATTTTTCAGGCCGCTGAAGAGAGCCTGGAAAGCAACGTTATTAGAATGGAAACGGAGCCATCGTGGCACCTTGCCAAAAACCGATTTTCCTTCCGCATTCAACAAAGCTCTAGACCGTATCAAAGAAAATATAGAAGATAATGCAAAAGCCGGATTCAAAGCCTGTGGCCTTGTGCCAATCAACAGAAATGAGGTCCTAAAAAGGTTACCCGATTTTCAAGATGGAAATGGTACTGGCGAGGAGTGTCAGGCAGCATTTGAACAAACGTTGAGACAGACCAGACAGACACAAGTACAGCCTCTTCGTCAGGTGAGAAAAAAGAACAAGGTGCTCCCAGGAACACCAATCACAATCGCAAAACTTCAAGAAAACCCTGTAGAAGGCAGCTTAGAAAATGACGTGGAAGCCAACGAAAATGAAATCGTGCAGCAGAATGATAACCAAAGTGCCAACGATGAACGTGGACCAAATGAAGAAGAAGAAAATGATAAAAACAAAGAACCAAGTGTAGATGACTTTGTACTATGCAGTTTTGTGTATGACATTGGCACACAGAAGGAAAAACGAAAGTCATTTGTTTGTCAGATTAAAAAGATTGAATCCGAAAACTTTGAAGTTAGTTGTATGCGGTACAATAAACAATTTCATTGTTATGTTTTTCCCAATATTAAAGATGTTTGCGTTGTAACTAAGAAGCAAATACAAAAAGTTTTGCCTGGTCCTACAGTTAAGAGAGAAAGATTTGTATTTTCCGGTGTACTGCACAATAAAACTGAATAATATAGATTTAGATAGGTACCTTGCGACTCCGATTTGAATTTTATATAATTCTCTGTGCGTGCACACTTTTTATTGCGTCAAATTGCTTTTGTTTTATGAAAACTATTAGTTTAATGTTGTTTATTTGAAGGATTTTGTTTTATTTTTAAGAATTTATAACTTGTTTGCAAATAAAAGCGATTTTATTCAAAAATTTGCAGTTTTTTCAGAGTTTTTAAAATTTTTTTAGCCCTGGAATGCTACACTTATTTCAGAACACGCATCTGCTACACAGGGGTACGGGTGTACCCCAAATAAAATATGACATTTTGACCAACGAAAAATTTATTCACTTATAGGAGAATAACAACTTAAACAAGTCTCTAAGAACACTTTTAACGCAAACACATCATGAATTATTCATTCGACACACACTGAGCAAATTTTTTTTTGATGTTGCAAACAAATGAACTTTTTGCACACGGCACAACTTACTCTCGATTTTCGATCTTCCCTTCTGGGGCAAAGAGCACACCTACCCACGGTTACTGGTGGCCTAGTAGGTACTTGTTCTGGAGCAGTTATCTTGAGGACCCTGCATATGGTTTCGCGAAGTTCACGCCTCAAAGTTGGAGCTTCCAAACGACTCATCATGTGCGGTCTGACCAGTTCAAGGGCGAGCTTCTTCAGGTATTCTCTCCTGTTGGTAATAATTTCTTTATCTGCTTCACCAGAGCCACGCAAAAGAATCATTGAATTATATCCCAGAATATCCAACAAATTATAGAACAGGCATAATGGCCAGCGACGTGTCTTTGTACCAGTAGAGTAAGTGTGACACAGTCGGTCTAAAGTATCTACTCCCCCTTTCGTAGAATTATAAAATTGAATAATTTCTGGTGGAATAATATGGTTCATCACCTTTTTCGTGCATTGTCGAAAGCATAATTACAGTTTTTTTATTTCTCTTGGGTGGGCAGTATGATAACAGTGTCAGGTGTCCACTGTAGCAAAACATAGCAGAATTTATTTTCCTCTCATTGAGTTTCAAAAACGACTCAGGAATTTCTTTTTTATTTTGCCTCATAGTAGCCACAACGGTAATTTTTTTCTCCAAAAGATGTGTTGCAGTCTGAACAGAAGTAAACCAGTTATCCATGGTCAAGTTCCTATTTGTTCCTTGAAAAGAACTGGTTAGTTTATCACAGTAATACTGAGCGACAGGAACATCAGTTGGTGTGGAACCTTTTCCTATATAAATTTCAGCATCAAGTGTGAAAGCTGTTTTGGCATCACAGGACATCACAATCTTGATTCCATACTTATCGGGCTTTGAAGGGATGTACATTTTGAAAGGGCAACGGCCTCTGAAACCAACCAATTATTCATCAATTGTAATATATTCTGAAGGAACATATAACTCTTTTATTTTGTTGATTGACCTCTCAAATACTTCTCGAAAAGCTGCAAGCTTGTCGGTTTCTTTTCTCTGAGCTCTGGTCTCTTTATCGTCAAAGCGGAGGCAATTTACCAAAAACCTGAAACGTGCCTCGGCCATGGTAGCACGAAATATAGGTATTCCTGAGTCTTTATCAAATAGTTCCTTCGTAAATACTCCGGACATTTTCATAACACCGGCATAATAATATAGTCCAAAAAGTGCTTGGAGTTCAACACTGTTCGTATCCTTGGTCCAAGAGGGTCTCTTACCTACTGTCGTACCATCAGCTGCATCGGCATCTCTGTCATCGTTTCTATTTGCATATTTCAATCGTTGAACTTGCACTTCGTTATTAGTATATTGTGTGATTTTGTCTAGATTTTCTTTTGTGAAACATAATTTCCAAGCTTCAATTCCCGATTTTATACGTTTTGCATCGTTTTTGTTTCCGGGCAAATGCAAAATGAGATTTCTTTTTGGTGTACGACGAATTGCGCCTTTCTTGCCTGACCACATAAACCCATTCTTACCCCTTAGTTTGGTAAGAACTGGTAAAATTTTCACCATACCTATGTTAGTCGCCTGTATTTCTGCCAATGGTGTATTGTCATCTTCTGAATCCGCATCAGATGGCGAGGTATCCTGAGTCTGCTCTGGTGTGACAGAAGGTGTGGGATTGGCTTGAACGTAATGTATTTCGTCCTCTTCGGGCTCCTCTCTAAAATCAGGTATAACGGCATCTTCCTCGTCGCTATCACCCGAAAAACTCTCTGAATCAGACTCGTAGAGAATGCGATGAATTTCTTCCACGTCTTTACGTTTTGTAAGATCGAAGAACTTATTCTGACCAGACATTATTCGTGTAGCCTAACAAAAAATTTATAACTATAAAAAAATAAACTATAACAGTTTCAAAGAAACTCATAAAATTAATCGCTGAAATTATACTCACAAGCAAAATAATCAGTATATTCAATCTGCTACACTGGGGTACACGCTAACCCCAAATAACACGTACTCCGAAAACAAAAAACACTATGTCTATCTCAATTGTCGCACACGAACTAACTTGCCGCGTAATGAAACTAATGAGACGCCGGCGGTCGTTGCCCCGCCCACTTCCGTTTAGCGCAAGATTTGAGTAATGCTGGGGTACGAGTGTACCCCAAGTAGCATTCCAGGGTTAAAAAGATAAAAGGTGTCCCAAGTCACCTTTAGTGCGTGTGATGTCCAACAATTAAAATTGTGCTGGAAATTCAATAAAATTATATTTGTCCCAAGTAGCCTTCCTGCAGGTGACTTGGGACACCAACTTTGTTTTTAAAAAACAAAAAACATTAATAATAGAGTTTTTATCAATTAAGCAATCAATGTGATAGTAAGTAAAGTTTTTACCTGCAAAAAAGCAAAGCAATATCTATTGCGGATAAAATGTTATATAGTAAAATATAGCAAAACATGTCCCAATTCACCTGCGTTTACGGTAATTTCTGACGACGTGTAGTTCTCCAAATCCATCATACTCCTAACAATGTAATATTTTAATTTACACAAATAGGAACAAAAAGTTTAATAAAATACTTAAAATAATACGGAGAATCTTCACAATTTTCAACTTGTTTAATGCATTGTTTTCAACGAAACCTAGCAACGTCTACTGCTGCTTGCCAGAGCACGCTAAGTAAATCTACCTATTCATTTTCACAACTAATTATTTTTCCTTATTTCACATTTTAGTGTAAAAAAACGTCTGAAGAAAAAATAGTATACTTTATGCGGAGTGAAGTGACTTTTTATGGCTCATCTGTATTTGTGGGACTCACCACGTTCGTCCGTCAAACCTACAGGTTCGCCACAAAAAGTGTCACTTTAGCTCCTTATAAAATAATATACTATTATTTTCTTATTATGGTACTAAACAGTTATAATAAAAACAAAAACAGTTGTAATATCATAAAACAAGCAGATAATACTAAAATTAATTTGTTTTAACGTCTTATTACAACCAATGTAATGAAAAAAAAATGGGACCCCGGGGAAATTTTGTTTATGTTGTACGGTGGCGATTAACGTTCTAATAAAAATAAAACTCTCAAAAATTTGAGGTTATGTTAATTACATTTAATTATTGATGTAAGTAGGCAATATGGAAATTCACCTGTCAAATCCAGTAATATTAATTCTCGGGAGGATTGGGGCAGATGATTACTATTTGAAAGTATGTAAATAAATAGCATGAAATTACAACACTTAACACTGTAAAAACAGTAACAAACACAACACCACGTTACCAGGACACTTGACTCTGTAACCAAACTGTTGACTATTCTCGTATTTATCAGTAATATTAGCCGCTTTAAGTGGTATTTGTTCAGTACTAAGCTGGCGTGGTAGTAAACTAAGTATACTAAGCCAACTTTGCTGTAACTGCACATAAATACTGTAGATACCACCGATTTTGCCTAGTATATCGAGTTACTACTAAATTACTTAATATTGCAAGGCATTTCTGCAGATATGGGATTCTTTTTTATAATGTTATACCTGTGTACCGTGCAGATAAGGTAAATATACCCTAACATTAGTTGTAAAACATACTCTAGAATGACTAAACGATATCTCATTTTTCACCATTTTGTCGGTTACCCCTTTGCATTTAGTAGGGCAGTGTACTCCATAAATTCTGCCTTCTGCTGTGATTCCGCTTGGGCCCACATGTTCTGTTAAAGATTCCGTAGCCATTCACATCTGACAATGCTCCAGTAAAAAAACATTGATTTGAAGAACCATATGGTTGGTGTATACATCTGTAAATTACCACACTAAGCAAAGTTATCAGTATAATAACATCAACTTATAGAATCGATACCATCTTTGTTGCCAGTTCCACTGTGCCTGCTGGCATTACACTTTCTATACTCTGCCATAAAGTTTGTTTTCAAGCCATTACATTTCAATTTGATATCTTGTATCGCCACTGGGGACGTTAACTCTTTTAGCCTGCTTCTATTTGTTGCAAACCGTATTGGCGTGCATGTTTATTTTTATATAATGGTGATTTCGTCACAAATAAATAAGGGCATCTTTGATATTCTTGTAACAATAAATAGCACTTCCAAGGAATATGAATTATGTCCTGGTCCAAGGACTAGGACATAATTCAGGAAAATGTTTCATAACTAAGCTTTCCCTGTTTAAAATTTGTAAGTTATGTTAGTTAGTACTCACGATTCACGAATAATATGTGGCAACATTCTACGCACATTTTGTAGAAAATTTATGCAGTTTTAAAAAAATTTCTGGACACAAGTTTTACTGCAAAATCTCTTACAAAATGCGTATCACACTATGTAAAATTTTACAAATTTTCATCATGAAAATTTCGTATAAAATTTAGTAGTGTGTAGTGGTGTCAGACGACCTTTATTTCACCACAGCATGGGTCTTTTGCAGCATGTGTGACCCAAAAGACTCACTTTACATGTAAAACACCCTACAATCTTAAAATCAGGTAAAGGAAGATAGAGAATCTCTATAATTTTTGACCTACATGTTAAGGATTGTCAACAATAGTCTAAATACTTATATTACGGTGCTTAATATAGAAAATCACAATTATTATAAAATTATAGCTTTATCGTCAAGAAATCATTATTTAAACAATACATAATTGAAACGTTATTATATTTTTCAAGCCAGTAATGAGCGAAATTGTTTACAATTCAGGAGGTTGAGTTATAGCTTTAAGAATGTCAAATCCATCAATCCAGTTACAAACATTAGCTTTCATATGATAAGTTTCGTTATTATAAGGTTGTCCACTCAATATGGATTGTGCTATTTTTGCACATTTAAATCCAGATCTGCAAAATGCCAAATCTCCTATATTTAAACGTAACATTGGACAAATATCATTTGCACCATCACCAACATAAATTATTTGTTCATAATGTTCACCTAACAACTTTTGTTTCTCAATAAACTCTTCTAAAATTTTTCCTTTACACAAATTTATTGTACTTAATGTACAAGTATTTTGCACATGGTACATGTTTATTTTTAATAGACCATCCACGAATTCGGCTGGGTTTGTAAATATTTCTTTTACATAATTAAGCAACTCATGTTCTTCTAACCATTTTCTTATAAAAAATGAATTAGCATCACTTATTATTATAATATCAAAATTAAACTCCTTTAATTGTTGCAAAAGTTGAACCATTCCATCAATAGGTGGAATTGCAATAACAGATTTCGTAATTATGGATTCATTTATATTATTACTATGAAGCAAATGAAATATTCCCTGCATATATCTGGTCCAACCGTTTTTATCATACTTTTCATGTGTTTCATATTGAGCGACAACATCTGATGGAAGAAGATTTCTTACTATAATATCTGAGTTTTCATTACAAATTGTGCTATCAAAATCGAAAGCTGCTAATTTTTTGGACATCTAAAACAAAAGAAAATTAAGAATTTTACCGTGTAATTATTTAAATGATTAATTACGTTTGACAATGGTTTCGTGAATTTAAAAAATTTCCAGTTTCTAGATAATAGCAACACGGTATTTCTTAAAATCATTAAAAATTTAAAACTTGAATTTATTATCAGAACAGTTAATACCAGTAAACATTTTTATTTTAGGTTATCAGAAATAAACAAAAATAATACGTTGCCCAGTGTTTCTCAAACGATACTTTCTTCACGGTGCATAAAAATCTTGGGCGGTCAAGGTTATCTTTTTTAGTAAGAAAAGCGTGTAACTACAATTTTTGAACAAAGTGACCTTTTAATATGGTTTACTGGCAAAACATCAAACTCACGTAAAAAGGGTATAAGGTGCTGTGCGATATCTGGACTTTGGGACATCTTGCCATGGGTAGTTTACATTTTCAATTGAGATATAGTTGGTACACCTGTTTGTTGTTGGTTTCGTTCTAGAAGATCTGCAAACTTGTATTTTAAAAACAAGTTATCTTATTATCTATCTCTTTTTGTAGATGATGGTGTAGAATTATAAACGAAAAACCGCGAAGGGTGCTGGAGAAGGCCATCAGTGATATTCAGAATGGATGCAAGACCATTCGAATGGAAGCTGCAAACTTGCAACATTCGTCGCGGTACCTTGAAACTCGAGAAAAGGTAATACATCTAAGTAAGGTAAATGTGGATAAGGTCTAAAATTAAAATATCATCTATCTAGTCATGATGATGAGCAATTGGCCAATTCCATAAGAACTATGGACAGGTATGGATTCGGTTTTATCCGCGAGGAAGTGCTAGATCTTGTCTAATGCTACATTATGAAAAATAAGTTGGTAATCCCATTCAAGGAACCAACGCCTCAGGCCTGATTGGCCTATTTCATTTAGACAGTTGCATCGTCTGTCTATTAAGTTGCCTCAATATATTGGTCATGCACGAAACCTTGGGTTATTTGGTAAGTTAACAGCAGTTGGGTTTTGCCACGACCCATCAGGACCTAAAATTGTAAGCGCAATCAATGAACAAAGCAGGCGTAAAAAATTTAACTAGTAGAGAGAATAAAACAGTTTTGCTTTGTGCATTGGCAGATAAAAAAATGTTATCGATGTAATGTGTGTTTTCAAGTACAAGTAGGTCATGCAAAATGGGATTGATGAAGAACTTCCTACATAAACAGCTATTTGTAGGGGTTCGATGGAAACTACACTTCTTCCCAGCAGGTTTCGAGATGTATTTTTGAAACATGTAGGTGCACAGGGGACAGTTTTGCTAATTTGTGATAGGAACACGTCATTTTTCAACTGATCTCGTAAGGTTGGCTCAAGCGAATCAAGTCTCAAATCAAGAAATCTCCACCATATGTTACGCACTTTTGATGTAGTCGTGATTAAGAGTTTGAAATCAAAATGGGACAAAGATCTGCATAAGTGAAAACGGCAAAGTCTACGCAAGAAGGTTCCTAAACGCGGTTTTTTTGGCTATATTAACCGGATGTGTTTACAATTTCCTCAGGAATTATCATCGATGGCTTCAAGCCAACATGTATATATGGCCGAGTCTATTTTCGTTTTAGGGGATCTTGCAAGATACAACAAGAACCTCCCGCAGGACAATAATTTACATAACAACCGAGAGGTTGAACCATCAACAGCTGAGAAGCCACCATCCACTGATCAGCTGACGACCACTGTGTCGCTAATGAGGGCAGAGCTGCCAACTACCACTTCAAACCGTTGACAACTGAAGAGCCGCTGGCCATTGAGCAGCCTTCGGCCGCTGAACCGCTGCACCTCCAACAGATGAGCGTCCCTCCCAAACCAAAATCCTTTGAAGAGCTTTTGTTGGACCTCCTTAAAAGGGACAGGGAACCAGAACAAGTAAAAAAGAAAATGAAATTATAGCAACTAAATAATACTTCCAAAAGAAATAAAATGAAGAGAAAGATAAACCTCTTGCAGATCAAGAAAGAAAATGAAAAGAAAGAGAAAAAGCAGGAAGATTTTAAGAAATAAAAAAACTCAAAGCTGTGTTTTATAACAAAACTTTAATTTAACATTAGTCAAGTTGCTTTGGTATGTGTGAATCCTTGCGATATTGCAGGCTCATTTTCCATTAATATAAGTAATTAGATTGTAATTTTATTATATTTAGAATGTACGTCAGTTCTATATACATGAAGACAAAAAATTTACATCGGTTGGGGCTTGCATCTCGATGCCGCAGTTGGTTACGGCGATATTTTTAGCCTTGTGAAATCGGGTTTGGTTTTGGAGCTAGTCTAGGGGTTGACGCCGGAGTTGCCCTTGAGCTGGAATTTGTATTCTAATAAACGGTTCTAGTCTTGTAAGGCTGTCATAGGAACCTGTTCGTGGGGTTCGCTCCTGCTATAAAAAAGTGCATTCGATTAATGGGGAAGAAGAATTAATAGATAAAATATGTAAAGATGAAGACAAGTGGTTTTTCATAATAAAAAGATGTTATTTAATCTGTGTTTATTATTATTAATATTTATTAGGACCAGTTTTGATTTTTAATAGATATAAAAACCTAGACCTTAAACGATTATGTTCTATGCTGTTTTTAAGTCTGAATTTTAAACGTTAGCTCAAATTTTGTCAGTATCTAAGGTTAACATATTGTATTTATGCCTATTAATTAATTTCTACCTGAGTTTAAAAACGCAATTCTGGCCTGGATAACTGTTTTACACTGTGATTTTTGTAATAGGGTGTATTATAGAGGAGACTGCATAATTGTTATTAAAATTATTATTACATTTCTTTTAAGTTCCATTTGAGGGTTATGGTCTTTACCTATGTAAGAATTGTATTACAACATACTTATTTTTACCTTGAGAAAAAGTCACCTTCAACATTATACGTATAAATGAGTAATTAACCTGCTTGTTTGCTTTACAAAACACGCTTTAAAATGATTTTCACCTTGAAAGTGTTAAATTATATGTACAAGGTTTAAGCAGAAATAAAATGCATTAATACGTTGATTAATACACATATGCCTTATAGATTGTTTACGTTTCACTGTGTACTCCTTTTAATAGTGCTATCAACTATCAGTTAAAAGTAAATATTTAAGGTTTACTGTTACAATTTACAATGTATTTATTTTACCTTGAGAAAAGTCGCTTTCAGCATTATACGAATAAATAAGTAATTAACTTGCCGGTTTGCTTTACAAAACGCTTTATAATGATTTTCTCCTTGAGAATGTTAAATTATATGTACAAGGTTTAAGCAGAAATAAAATGCATTAAATGGTTACATATATGCATTGTAGATTGTTTACGTTTCATTAAGTACTCCTTTTAATAGTATATCAATTAAAAGTAAATATTAAAGGTCGAATGTTAAAATTATATGTACAAGGTTTAAGCAGAGATAGAATGTATTAAATGGCTACACATACGTATTATAGATTGTCCACATTTCATTGTGAGCTCCTTTTAATAGTGTAAAAATTGTTTGAATTTTAATAATTGACTGGCTTGTCTTAGTATTAATAATGGTTAATTGGGGTCTTCTTTATACCTCACTCATAAATAAGTGTGTGTTTTAGTTTAGGGATGACGTTTTAAAATCAATCGTATTACTTTTAGTACCCAGATATCATGCTTTATTTAAAAACAGCAAAATATATTCATAGTCATAAACTTATAATACTGATTAAAAGTAACTATTTTTTAATTATATAGATCAGGGTTGCAAAAAGGTGCTACGTCTAGCAGTAAATTATCGAAAACATCCCAAATGTAGGTAATCCACAATTTCCTACGTTAAATATTAGTGTGAAGACATTTTCAGCAGTCAAGACTTTTGGGGTGGGCAGTTGCACTTCCCTTATTTTCAAATCTGAATTAAGATAAATACATGCAACGGATAATATACAATCCTTATTTTCTACTACAATTATTATTATTACACATATATTTTACGCGATTTGAATAAATTAGTTATCTAACACACACATTTTTATTGCAAATATCAACTGTACATTAAGAAAGAATCTCATTTTGTTTATAAACACATTATCGTATCTAGTGAAATATCTTAACAGAACATTATTTTCATTTTATAAAAGAAATTTAATTTTTGCAATACACACTTTAATTTTAGTTTTTATTTTTTTTTTGTGGTTTTTCCTTTTTATAACTTGACTTTTCTTTTAACTATTTAAAATATTTGTGTAAAAATGGACTTCGACTTATAGTTACTTAAAATAATCTTTAATTTATAATTGCTGCTATTAAAGCATAATTTGGTGAAATACTGTTATTTAACGTTGAAAATTAACTGCTCAATACATAAATGGTATACGCTGATTATTAGTTAGTAACAAACACGTTTGTGAAATACGGTTAAAGGACGTTGTAAATTAATTTGCTTAATACTATAAATAGTATACATTCACTTATTAGATGACTGGGACAACGTTTTGTGTAAACAATTATTAACAGAGTACTTGAAATGTGAGCTGAGTAATGTTTATGGTATGGTTCAATTTGGAATTATTTAAAAAATGGATTTGTACAACATATGGTACGGAAATTTTAAATGGTTTGGAAAATGGTAACAGTAACAAAACAAAATATACTAAATGTAGATTTTGGATGGACATTTGGACATTAGAAAACGGATTATATTAAACGAACTTATGGAAGAAAAAAAGAAACGGAAGAAGATGGCGAATAATATGGTTATTGTTAATGGAAACTTAAAAATGGGTTACAAAGATTTTCAATGAAATAATTTTGGGCAATGGCAGAAAATAAATATATGGAGTTTGTACTAAGTAAATAACGATTAATGGAAAACGACAAATGGAAATAGTTGCTGTAGTATACGGCGTCATAAAGATTTAATATTATAGAATGAAATTGTACATAATTGTATTATATATAGATATGGGAACCAACTGTTAAGTCGATTAGACTTAGTTGGACCCTTGAATTGTAAATATTATTGAAAATAAACCAATTCAAATTCAAATATGAGATTATTCTTAAATTAGCTGTTTTCAGCACGACTCTGGAAATACTATACACGCCTTCAAACGTTCTTCCTCGTTCTCAGAAGCTGCACCATATTCATTATCTTCTTGAATTTATCTTTACCCGATTTCGAGACAGTAGTACGTTTTCTATTTTACCTTGAGATATCCTATATTGTTACTAATTTAGCGAACCACTAATATTAGCACATATATAAATTACAACGTATTTGAAATGACTCTGTATTATTGATATTTTATAGAAACGGTCGACCCTGGAATTTTTAAATGTTAATCAAACAAGACAAATATAGGAATTTTCTTTCGGGCCTTCGCCCCCTTGCGGTGGTCCCCATTGCTGGCTGGAAATAGTATTCTAATAAGGGGGCCCTAATTATATCTCATAAGGCAAGAATAAGGACTTGTGTTAGGGTCTGCGCCCCTTGTCGCAGCCCCTTAACGATAAAATAGCGTTCTAATAAGGGGCCCTCCTGTCGTGGCCCCCTTGTTACGAAATTTGAATTTGTGTCGGCATCTAGTTGTGTATGGGCTAATGAATATTTTCTGTAATACTAGCGAATATTTTCTATAATAAAGGCGGCGTCGCCTAGCGGTATATTTCTAGGACTAATTCAGGTTTGTTTGTGGCGCCACCTAGTGGTGTAAAGACTAATGAATGTTTTCTGTAATAGAGGTTGGTCATGTTCGTCTCCCTCTCGTCTCTTACTCAAACAAACAAATCAATTAATAAAATCAACTAAGCAGATCAATCCCAAACAAAACACGTTCGATCAAATCAAACAATCAAATCAATCTCAATCAATCATAACTTACAGCTTACAGTTCAAAGATACTGATTGGACTAACTCAAACTTTGCTAAAACCAATCAACCAACCACAATTCAAAAACACCAAATTGATTTAACTTAATCATACAAAATCAGCTCTCAATTCAAAAAAATAGCAATCTGATTTAACTTGTAGTGTGCAAAAGAAAACCAGTCTCACACTAATTGTAATTACCCATCTAATCGTACTTTCGAAAGCTTAGCGTTTGAGAATATGTTATAAAAAACAATTCATCATTTTTTATCGGTCTTCTTCTTCCTCGACCGTGATTCGTTGCTATCATCATCATGGTTTTGAGACTCGTCCTTCTCCTTTATCTCATCGCACTTTTTCCTGTTCTGTGAATCATAACCATCACCTTGGATTTGAGATACATCCACGTCATCGTTTCCATCATCATCGTTCTCCTTCCTCTTCTGTGGATCATCACCATCACCTTGGATGTGAGATACATTCAGCTCATCCACGTCATCGTTTCCATCATCATCTTGAACGGTTATGTTGTAATAATTTATTAACAAGTCAGTGAAATCTTTAATGTTCGCTGATGTTGGCTCATAAACAAGAGAATACATTACAATAATGCTCTCTCGATGACTCTAAAAAACGAAACGCGCGAGAAACGAGAATGTTGCCGGCCTTGAGCATTGTGCGCGGGCGCACTCGTCAATGTTCGGATAGGATCAGTATATCTTCGGGTAAGTTTGGAGTGGGGGTCGCCGAAACAGCTTTCACAGCCGTCTTAGCAGAAATACATCTGCCAAAAAAGGAGCTTAAATTTATAAACGTGATATTAGAGTTTGGTTAGCGAGAGCTAGACCTGAGAAGCGAGAGAGGCGAGAGGGGAGAGAGAGGCGGGAAATACGAAAGATACGTGAGAAACGAGCGAGACGAGGAAACTAGAGAGGCGTGAGTGACGAGAGAGACGAGAGAAACGAGCACGATCAACTCTATTACAGAAAACATTCGTTAGTTTAAAAATACATCACTAGATGGCGTCGCAAACCTGATTTAAAAATACACTACTAGGTAGGGCCACGATCAACTTCCATTACAGAAAACAGAAAACACTAGTTTAAAAATACATCACTAGATGACGTCTCAAGCAAGTCTGCTTTTAAGAATAAGTGTAATCACACGCACAAAGAACGTGAACATCACATTTCCATTTTCATGGGCAGTCCAACTTTCGCGTAATTAGCTAATTAGGGTTTAGATGTTATTGTGGTTACATAACTGGTGAAATCAGAAAATAATTACCTTATATTAATGATTGCTGGAAAGCTTTAAGTACTTTATATTATTCAGTTATAAGCAAGACGTCTAAACTGAACTGTGTTGTGAGCACCTGTTTACTCTGTCAAGGTGTTCGTCCAATACGTTTATCGCCAACAACCCTGGTAAGTGTTCGTTTTTTTTTTACATTTACCCCTTATTTTATTTACTTTACTTAATTGCTAGAGGCCTGATTTCAAGTTTGGTTATATTTGCTGTTGTATATGTATTTTTACCGATTTAACTTTAAAACGTATTTTTATCACTGCATGCAAAATTCGACAATAGTGTACATGTTAATTTGTGGGATATTATTGTCATTATGGTTGTCTAATGATAATGATGAGCATGGCTAAAATAAAACAGCGTCCTATAGCTGCCTTACTAAATGAAATCGGTGGTAGTTTCGAAACGTTTGTGTATTACCAAAATTGTAAATGAAAGTCAGCTTGTTTATTTACCACGGGGTGTCTGGCCGTTTTCAAAACAAAATAGTGCGTTCAAGATTGTTTATAAATCTAGGGCCCTTTTTACCAGAGGTATTTCCGAATTTGCGTGATATTATTATTATTATTGATGTCTAATGATAGCGATAAGCGTTGTGTAAAATAAAACACAGCATACTATAGCTGCCTTACCAAATGAAACAGGTGTTAGTTTAAAATCATATGTGTATTACCAAAATTGAAAATGGAGGTTAGCTTGTTCATTTGCCCACGGCATTTATCCATTTTCAAAAACGAAATAGTGCGTTCAAGCTTGCTTATATATACGTTGTTGTATAGGTAGTTTTCTCAGTTCAACTATGAAACGTATTTTTAGCACTGGCACTGTATGAAAACCGCATTCTAATTTTGTGTTTGTATATGGACAGTAATTCCGAAGGCTATCTCATGAATTTTTGAATTGTGGTTGATTTTAACAAGCTGTAAGTCATGCCAGACCGCTCTTTTTAATTGTAAGCTGCTTTTTGCAAGTTGTAAGCTATGATTTGCTTGATTGAGATTTATTTGCGGATGATCGACTGCTTTCCCACGCCTGTGCCCTCACGTTTAGGGAGAGTACCAGCTGTGAATGCCGGTTAGCCTTATCTACAAAATAAGCGGTCGCTCATAGGAGCTAGGTATATACAGTGGGAGAATCCTTACCTGAAGGTTACGAAGAACTGTTAGCGCAGCTTCTTGGATTGGATTGAGGTTAATCGATTTGACTGATTCGGTTAATTACTTTGATTGATTGTGCTTGATTTGATCTACAGTGATTTGTTTGAGATTGATTTATTTGACTTAATCGAGGTTGACTGCTTTGGTAATCTCAAAATAGTATTAATTAAAATAGATGATTAAAACCATTTAGCCTTTTTATTTATAAATTTAATTATGACTTATAATTAAAACCATAATAAGTGGTACTTAACAGTGGACTAAGCCCCGAAAGCTGGCGTAGACGTATTATACCGCCGTCACACGTTAGAACTAAGGCCTCTTATTTCATATTTCACCCCCATAAACATTACAGTGATCTTGTATGAAGTTTTAAAATATACCGGTAGATTCTATTACAGAAAACATTCATTAGTCTATACACAACTAGATGGCGCCACAAACAAATTCAAATTTTAGGGTAAGAGTGTCGAAGACCTACAACTGTCTTACAAGTTAGAATTAGGGCCCCTTATTAGAATACAAATTCAAATTCTCCTCCATAACCGAGCAGAATGCAGAGACTTAAATACAAATTCAGATTTTCAACCAAGGGCAAAGGCCCGATAGCAACTTGTGAAGCCCTATATCCATCTTACAGGTTAGCATTAGGTCCCCTTATTAGAATATATATTCCAATTTCCCTCTGATTAAAACAAAACGATTGCGATACATTGTGGCTCATAATTAATACCAAAATATATTGTACGTAACAGTGGTTTGAGACCCTGATGCATACGGAGGCCCTTAAAAACGGGACGGGAAATTCAAATTTCCCGTCAATGGGGTTACGACAATGGGCGAAGGCCCCCCGAACAAGTTTCGATCACGACAAGTGGGGCGAAGCCCGAGAACAAATTGCGCAGCACTATATCTCCTACAAGTTAGCATTAGGCCCCCTTATTAGAATACAAACTCAAATTTCCCACCAATAGGGTTACGACAATGCACGAAGGCCCCCGAACAAGTTCCGATCACGACAAGTAGGGTGAAGCACTGAGAGCGAGTTGCTGAGTCCTACACCTGTCTTACAAGTTATTATTAGGCCCCTTATTTGAATACAAATTCAATTTCGCACCAAGGGGATCACGACAATGTGGGAGGGTCTCCGAACAAGTTCCGAAGACCTATGCCAAAAGGGCCTTAATCGACAAGATAGCTGACAGGATGTCTGACAAGATGGCACTAATTAGGGTAAAAATACCTTCAAGGGTTGAAAATTCCGTCTAGGGGTTGAAAAAGTCCCCGAAAAGAAACCATAGGGGTGCTAATTATGCGAAAAAATTAACATCAAGGGTTGAAAATTCCATCTAGGGTTTGAAAAACGACCCGGAAATAAACCATGGGTATGGTAAATGGCCAAGGCCACGTGCGCATGACCTTCCACACCACTGATGACGTCAAGGACTCAGGTCTCCCCATTCTACTTCTGCGTGCGTGCGCGCGAGTATGGTTGTATGTTAGTATCCGCGACAACTTCAGACTAATAAAATGTACGTACTTGAAGTTTCGTATTTAAGCATGATTTCATTTCTACTGGATCTGATTAGATTTTGGGAGAAATCTAACGGAGGGGGGTCATTAAATATATAAAAATACTGACATATAGACTTTAAATTCATATGCTTGATACAATTGTTTGACACGACGCGTAATTTGCCGATAACAAATTCCTAATGAGGAATTTACTTTACTTTTCTTCATAAAATATCTTAAGTAGACCCCAAAAGGCCTTAAAAATTAATTATATAAGATTGAAAATGATTAAACTATATTATCTATATCTTTTATACAAGCGGGCGGCTTTAGAATTTATTTGAAATTAGTATCTAGATGTCTATCTGACATGAACGTTTAAATGTCCATCTGGCATGTTATTGTTTCTACAATGTTGTCTGTTTTCATTATGAACATATTACAATAGAAGTTGCATAATTATCTTAAAGAAATGCATTATTTCCTTTCTTTTGATTTCCGCTTTATAGGTTGGAAGCTAGCATGTTGTTCCATGCTAGATATATATTTTTTTTCAAATTATATAGCAGGAAACCATTTTTTATATCTACAAATGCATAGACGAAGCATACTTATTTTTAAATTACGTGCCATCATCCATCAATTACTTCCCCCCTCACTCTCTTCAAACATTGCTGGCCAGTAAAGAATGTATACAAACATATAGGCTGCAGTCACACAGAGAGACGACCAACCATGATCATCCACGATCGTCCAATTTCAACTGACCAAACATTAAACAACCGTCGCATAGGGCCGACCGTCCAAGGCCAACAGATTTTTAAATGTCGCGCTAAAGTCGATAATAATTCTGCAGGTTTCTACGTACCCACCATAAATAAAACAGTTAGTTATGGTACCCACGGTAAATTAACCCAACTTACACAAATTTACATACTTGCTGTGTTTTATAAATTTTGTACAGGGGGTAGTTATCTGTGTTTTGTACGAAAAATTCTGCCATGGAGACTTCGAGTAGTAGTTCTTCGCCTGATGAAACTATATTAGAATATATCCTGCTAAAAAGACGTGTTAAAACACGCAGTTTATGGGTTAAGGAAATATTTTTACACAGGGAACAAGAAGGAGAATTTCATGTGTTGGTTCCTCAGTTATACAAAGATCCTGTGAAATTTCAAAATTATTATCGGATGTCAAAAAAGTGTTTTTGCTTACTTGTGGACAAAGTGAAGCCTTCATTTGTAATTGGTCATACTAATTATAGAAAAAGTATTGGATTTTTAGAAAGGATTACTGTAACCCTAAGGTATATTAATATTTTTACATTTAGTATCTAAAATATTTAATTTCATAGATTTTTGGCAAATGGTGAATCATACTCATCTGCAAGTTATCGATTCAGAATAAGTCCGAACCATATATGTTCAATCGTACGAGATATGTTAGAATTAATATATTTTGAGCTTCAAAAAGAATTTTTAAAGTTTACCGATAAAGCTCAATAGCTTCAAATTGCCAAGGATTTTGAAAAAAAAAAAAATTTCTCCAATTGTATCGGTGCAATTGATGGGAAACACGTTAGGATAAAAAAACCTAGTAATTGTGGCTCATTGTATTACAATTATAAATTATACCATTCCTTGGTGCTATTATCTTTAGTGGATTCAATTATAAATTTACTATGATCAATGTCGGTGCATATGGTAAGAATAGTGATGGTGGCATTTTTAAAAAATCTGAATTTGGAAAGCAGTTGTCTGAAGGCTTGTTAGATTTACCTGATAATCGTGCGATAACAAAAGAAGGTGAAAAATTACCCTATGTGATTGTTGCAGATGAAGCATTTCAATTAACAAAAAATATAATGAAACCTTATCCAGGAAAGCAACTAAGTAAACAAAAAAGGATTTTTAACTACAGGCTGTCTTACACACGTAGTATTGTTGAATGCACATTTGGTAACTTGGTGTCCAAATTTAGAGTATTTGAATCATCAATAGCTGTTTAACCTGAGACTTGTGACAAAATTATTAAAGCTGCTTGTGTTCTTCACAATATGATAAGAACAGTTGATAGCGAAATCACTGAAACCACAACTTATAAAGAAACTTGCAGTTTTAATAATTTTGATGAATTATTTGTTAATAGAACAAATCAATCTACGAGGTATGCTAGACACATACGTGAAGTATTTACAAATTATTTTTGTAAAGAAGGTGCTCTTGAATTTCAAGAAACCGCTATTGTTAATAATGACAATAAATAATTTAGACGCTTCAAAATGTGTTTTATTATACAGTATTGATATGTTATCTACTGAAGTTGCTGTAACAATTCCAAAGTTTTAATCTTAAATTGAAACTTTTTTTCATCAGATAAGTTATCTACGTCGGGTAATAAACTTAATAAAAACAATTTTGTACTGTTGTTTGTTTTTTCCTTAGTAGATTTATTCAACATTCTTGTGTTTTTACTGTTAAATATTGTTCAAAAGCTTTATCCATGCCATCCCGATTTGTCTTCTTTTTTATACTTTTTTTAGCGGGCTCAGTTGGTTCCTCTTCAACTAATGTTATGTCTAATTCTTCTGTCTCTTCCGATAGATGCACCGAACAGTTTTCTCTCTGCGGGTCACTATTTACAGGTGAGGGAATCATAGCACCATCAGGTTGTAAATAATATGTCCCAGGTGAAATGTCGTTAACTTCGGAATTGATTAAAATTGCCTCGTTAACATTAGAGATCGTTTCCCTTTCGGCTAAATGTGGTTCCACGAACGACAATTGTTTATAATATGCCCACTGTTTCCTCTGTTTGGCGCCTGAGCATGATGGGGTATATACATTCCTCCTTATACGAAAACCAGCTCGTAACAACTGTCACTTTGCTTTACATTGATCCACTAAAAGATGTTTTATAAAATTTTATTACTCATAACTAAAGCGTTGACACTTACCATTTTTATTTGGAATTCTTGAGGCAACCTTACGCCAGAGATCTTCTTTAATGTCCCTGTTAGAATATCCAGGTAATGACATATCATACAAAATGGAATCGCTATGAATTAAACAAATTAATTCATCCACTTCCTCGACTGTCCACCCATCCATACTTAGTAATAAAATAATTTAAAATATCACGTTATGAGTCACCGACCGTAACCGTCGACCAAAGATTTGATTTAAGGCAGTGACTATAGGCACGTGAAAATTGACGGATTATAACCTCAATGTGTCTGAAAAAATGGAATAAAAAGGAAAATTAAAATCTACGGTAACCTAGGATCCAAGCTACGTTTCCCTACAATCCACCTAGGTTACCGTAGATTTGAATTTTCCTTTTTATTTCCATTTTTTAGACACATTGAGGTTATAATTCGTCAATTTTCACGTGCCTATAGTCACTGCCAAAATTTAAAGCCGGCTCGAAATTTCAAACCGGACGGTCGTGGTAGCTTGTGGCCAATCGTTCTTGTAAGACGTGCTATATCTCCCAACGTGGTATTGAATTTTTGGTCGGCGACCAATTTCTGTGCGACTGCTACCATAGCCTATGTAGAGTCCATTTTATTTTGGTTAACTGTAAACTGCATAGTCTCGCGACAGTAAAATTTGCTGGCTGTCGCCGAGAGAAAAAAAATTAAAATCTACTGTAATCTAGGATCCAAGATACGGTACTCTATAATCCATTGAGAGGATCCTAGGTTACTGTAGATTTTAGTTTTCTTTTTTAATTTTCCATTGTTTGGACTGAATGAGTTTATATTATACTGTTATCACGATTACAACCAAAAATTTTACTGTCGCGAGACAATCGTACTGTAGCGTTGATATAAAATTTCTGACTGTATAGTTACACAGCTTTGCCACATCTTAAATTTAAACTCGCTCCCTTCTGTTCGCATCTATAATTACTGTGTTGGGATTGAGACAACAAAACAATATAAACTTTAACATTGTACATGAACTATTGAAGTCGCGAATAGTTCATATGAACCATTAGTTAATGTGTATATAAAATCAAATTTATTTTGTTGATTTATCCCAACGGAAAAATCCTCATTCAAATAAATACACTGCACATATGATAAAAAATGGAATTTAATCTCAAATAATTGTCTTACAATTACATGTATTAGTTTATGTTAGCATGGCAGGTAAGGATTCGTTCATTTTAAATTGTTATTTACAATTTTTTGTAGAACATTTTTTGAAAAATGATAAATATGAAATTCAACAAAGAGCAGCAATATTGGAACATAACTTAACGGCAGTTGAAGAATATGAACAGCAAGTCATGGGCCTTAATTATTATAACATAGGTTAGGTTGAAGTAAAATATTTTGCAAACTGCATTTACATGAAAAAGTATTTTAGGTTCAACGAATTTCCTACCTGACTTTGCTAAAACTGTAACAGAAGTAAAAGAAAACCAAGAAAATATAGTAAAACACAATGACATAGTATTACAATTACGTTCTCTTTTATCACAAATTGAAGCAAACCAGAATATAAATTTAACCAAACAATTAAAACAAAAGACAGAAATTTATAAAAAAATTAATTCAGGTAGCCTTGGTTAAACATTTTTGTACTTGTTACAATATTAGTTACAGAGAAAATGGAGGAAGCCCGTAACAATGCATGTAAACTCAATGCCTTTAAAAAAGCTATTGAATATTTCACACTCTATTACCAATATAATGCAGATATTGAAGATATAGGTGAAACAGACAAATATTGTGTTGTATTTAATTTTATTGTAGATAAACAAATATCACGATTTCCCATAAAGTTTATGTTTGATAAAAATACTGATAAATTACAGAGTATGAATTGTTGTACATATATTTTCATTTAATAGTTATTAAATTTGTAGGTTTTGATGCAGGAGGATTACTAACAGAGGAAGAACATACAAAATTGCATGGTCTTTACCAAAATAAGGAGGATAGAATCATGTTATTATGTATTTTGCGAAATATGGTAATTGCCAAGCAGAATGAGGCATAAAATGATGAGTAAAGCTAATGGATACTGTAAAGCATTTTCTTTAATAAAGCTAGTTTTTTATTATATTGTAACATTTTGTATGGATCGAAGTGATAGTTTCTTAATATTGTTCCTTTGCAAGGATTTAAACATTGGATGTAACAGTAATAATAATAAGCATTTAATTAATTATTAGCATTTAATTGCCCAACAGATAAAAAAATCCAACTATCGGTCAATATTACAATTATATATAAACATGTGTAGCATACATAAGAAAGTTCTATAATATATGTAGCTACTCAACACATATATTCATTAAACTAATTTGATATATTTGACAGTAACGTAACAGGTAAAGTTTAAAAATTGATAACATCCATGTTAGATGAAATAAGATAATTTCTGCAAATACTTTGAAAGGGAGATTAAATAGGAAGTAGATATAGAAAGTGTGAGAATTTCATGAGTGGTAGGTTGGGACCTGGAAGTTGAGTTGATTTAATAGATAGGGACACTCTAAATTACCATGCAAAAGATTGATGAGGAAAGATACACTGTTCACAATTCAGTGTGATCATAACCTCTTGGAGGATAAACGCGGTCGATTTAAATGACAAAAATTTAAAAAATTTGCTTTAAACCATCTTCTAAGTTGTGTGTTTGGTGGTTGTATACCAGGTAAAATATTTGTTGTGGAACACTACAAGACCTTACAACCCACAAAAGGGAAATTGAAAATAGCAACATTGTAAAAGGAAAAACAATAATCTATGTTAAACAGGCGTTTAAAACTTCATGCAGATAGAGGTTAATAGACATCTATAGATACTAACTTAACAAATTAAAAGAAATGAAATAATTTTAATTATAATGTTTTTAGGATAACTATCCAAGCAAAGATTAGGAGTAATCTTTGTATGCAACCTCTTTTATACGTTCATAACGAAAACAGGCAACATTGTAAAAACAAAAACAATAATCTATGTCAGAATAACATTTAAAACTTCATGTCAGATAGAGATTAATATATACATGTTAAACAAATAAAATACACCCACGTACCACACAAAATTAAAAAACACCGAACGCGTTTCGACAGCTACGCTATCATCATCAGCGGTTGACTATACATGTTAACTTAAAAAAAATTCCAAACCCGACCGCTTCAATAATGCAGTATAACCATTTCCATTCATGTTTAATTAATTTTTAGACTTACCTTGTGTTATATTAAGAAGCTTTATACACAAAAGCTATGTAAAATTAAATTTTCTTTAAAAAATGTCTAAACTTTTTCTTATAAAATTAATCGTTTTTCAGGTACTGAAAAAAGTAGTTACACTTAAATTCTACGCTAGGGATTTTTTGCCGCTAAATTACGCGTCGTATCAAAAAATTTCGTGGAACATAATCGATATGTTTAAGGTCTATATCTAGGTATTTTATATCTTTGAAATATGCAGCTGTGTTAGAGATATTTGATAAAAACCAAAATCTGCCCCTAATACACCCCGCTCTCCACCGTTGGGTTTCCCCCTCTAATCAGCTTCAAGCGAAATGAAAATAAGCTGAAATGCAAATTTTAAGTACATAGGTGTTTTCGTTCTGGAGTTATCGTGGATACTAACATACATCCACACACACCCATGCACGCACCCCATCCCCACTCAGATAAACACAGACACACACATATACGCACACACGCGCGCGGATACACACAAACACATCCAGACATCACGGCCGATCTTGGCGAAACTTGGCCAACAGTTCTAAAATGAGCTAATAAGTCGATTTAGCGATAGTGAAGAAAAAGTCGATTGCATAACCTATACCTACATATGTATATGTAGGTTGGAAGGTATAAATTAAGGCACAATATTCAAGTGTAGTGTGTTTCAAACAGAAGAATAAAGACTAAATAACGGTTAAGTTATGAAATATCCTGGAATTATGTATAATCCTAAAATAAACTAGCAGAATGTGTTACGAGCTGGATATGATGAGAGAAATCCAGATTATGTGTAAAATAAACACCCAAGTTCTTGATCGATGAAGACCTCACTAATTGAGTTGAATTGAGGGTGTAGTTATACCTGGGTGAAGCTTGTTGGTGTAGGTAACCATAGAGCATTTTGATAAGTTTTGTGATATGCAGTTAGTGTCAAACCAATCTTTCAAAATAATAAATTAATTACGACAGTCCTCATGGGAAGATATAGCAAAGTATAATTTTAAATCATTGGCAAAGAAAAGTTTGTTATAATGAATGGCGTCTGATAAATCGTTAATAAAAAAGAGGATTAGAAGTGGTCCGAAATTGGACCCTGAAGCAGCAATGATCGGTAAGATGTAATTATTGTATGTCAAATATTGAGTGCGGTTAACTAGATCGGAATTAAAGATAAGTAAAAATTTTCGTGAAATCCAAAATTATGTAATTTGGCAGCAATAATGTCGCGAGGATAATTGTCAAAAGCCTTGGTGAAATCCGTATAAATAACTTCCACGCGCCCTCTACTGTCAAGAAACTGTGTGATACATGCTAAGTTGGTAATGGTAGATCGCTTCTCCATGAATGATCGTTTGAAATAAATCACTTAACAGCCAGATAAATACGGGAATATATTATTTCAAACATTTTCGCAAAATTGTTTCATATACGAGGGTCACTATTTAAATTTTGAGCCTAACAATGAAAAAATAGTAATTTGTCATTGAAAATTTCATTATTGTTTTTCGAAATATTCTCCTTTATGATCAATACACTTTTGCATTCGTTCGAACCATTTGCCATAGCATTTTTTCCATTCTTCTTGAGACACCTCCACAACATTGTTTTTGTACGCATCAACGGCTTCTTCCGCCGACGACAATCGTTGTCCACGCAATTTATTCTTGACATCCGGGAACAAGAAGAAGTCATTGGGTGCCAAATCAGGATTGTACGCGGATGACCCATCAATTCAATTCGAGTGTTCAAATAATCGGTTGTTAGATTAGATGTGTGAGAGGCGACAGGCGACCATTTGTTTCGATGTGCTTCGAGCGCGAACAACTTTTGTTGATTTGGTTGATCTTGGAACACCCACAGAGTCCACTGCTGTTTACGTTCCGGCTCGTATGCATATATCCGTCATTCGTCACCTGTTGCTATCTTATATAGGTCTTTTGAAGCACCGCCATTGTATTTCTTGAGCATGTGTGTGCACCAATCGACGCGAGCATCTTTTTGAGATTTCGTCAAATTGTGTGGGATCCAACGAGAACAAACCTTTTTCATGGTGAAATGAACATGTCATATTTTATATATGCTGGTGGAACTAATGCCTAAGGTTCCCTCAATTTCACAGTATGTCGCATGGCCATCTTACATTATTAGTTTTTGCACAGTATCAATGTTTTCTTGAATAACAACTGATTTTGGATGACCTTCGCGAATTTCGTCAGTGAGCGAAAGGCGGTTGTATCAGCGTTTCACAGTGGTGAAGGATGGAGCTTCATCACTAAATGTGGAAGCAAGTTGATCGATGCACTCTTGTCTTGATAACCCTCGTCAAAAATCGTAATAAATCATCGCACGAAAATTTTCACGACTTAATTCCATTTCTTTACTGACTCGCAATCTTCAAGTCACCATATACAACACAAATAACGCTATTCACAAAAAGTTTGATGTTACTGTCAATAATGTCAGATGTTTTCATAGATACGTGAAACGGCGCCTACCTGCAATCAGTGTTGCCAAGGAAGAAAATATAAATAGTGGCTCTCGTACTACTGATCGACAGGAGACGGTATACAAAAGAACACAGGAAGACATAGGATGTGAGTAGAAGGAAGGCACCATGCGCCATTTGGATAGTGACGTCACAAGGATGCCCCACATGGGAGACCGTATTTTCCACCCTTATTTTTTATGGTTTCTTTTCGGAGGCCTTTTTTAACCCCTTGATTTTCACCCCTATGGTTTCTCTTCGGAGGTCTTTTTCAACCCCTTGATGGAATTTTCAGCCCTAATTAAGGTTTTTTTTGTTTTTACTCGCTTACTTGAGGGGGCGTATTTTTCACCCTTATTTTATGGTTTCTTTTCTGTGGCCTTTTTCAACCCATTATGAGAATTTCAACCCTGATTCTTTTTGTTTGTATTAAGAGCCCTTTTGGTGGGGAGCCCCTGGAGGTTAGGCAATTGTGGGAATTCTTTTAATTCCTATCTACAGATTGTGTAACCTTACGAAATTTTATTTATACATTGGGGTTGTATTCTAATATGGCCTAACGCTATCTTGTAAGGCTGATATAGGGCTTCGCAACTTACTGCTGGGACTTAGCCCCGTGACCCTTGAAGTAAAATTTGAATTTGTATTCTAATAAGGAGCCCCTATTGCTATCTTGTAAGACAGGTGTATGAACTTGTGTTAGGGTTTGATCTTGCGTGGGGAATTTGAATGACAGTAAAATTTAATTATAGAACACTTATTTTTATTGTAAATATCATAATTAAAAAAGCCTCAGTGAGTTAAAAAAAAAATTACTGACATTCAGATTATTCTCTAATGAAACAAAATTTTTTTATTAAGTTAATTCATTACATAACGGTTATTACATTATAGTTTTCTAAACGAATATTAAAGCTGATTGTTTTACCTGCATTGATTGCATTGAAATATGTTTAATATCCATCCGATCGTTAAATTGCTGTATATTGTACACCTTAATATTTTTAAAGAAACTTGTTACGTATAACTTAGACGTGTTTTATAGCTGTAATTAAAAATCTGTACAAGTAAATAAAATAAATAAGAGGTTAACAGCACACTTACCAGCTCTGTATTGAAAAAACATTTTTGAGGTACCGATTCACGAGTGATAGTCACTGCTTTGTGTTACTCATTTATTCAAACTAAAGCACTTTCTATGTTTTACGTTTATGAATAGTTGATATAAAACTAGCTATTGATTTCCCCATAATTAATTTTTAGAGTGTAAATAAACAAACAACCTAATTATCTTTATCACACTTACTGCAACTCGTATTTACCTTTCCCTTAAAGTAATTAATAGCAAAGCGGTTTGAACAAAATATTATATGTTGTCCATACATACATACCCACCCAAATTGTTTTTTCTAAAAACTGCATTAAAAGTTTGGAATGTAATAATTACATGTTTTAAGTTCCACAACAACAATATGTAGTTAGAAACCACTGTTCATGTTTACTTTTAGCTAATTGCTGTGTAATGATACAAACATGTTAATTTTAATAATTTACCAACCGAGTAGCACACTTTCCTTAAAACGCTAAAGTCATAAATTTTATAACACGATTTTTAAAAACACACATGCTCAATTAAAAAGAAAGAAAAACAATAGGCTCATCTGATATTACGCAACTCTTAATTAAAACAGTAAGGTACTAAAAAATCTCTTTATGTATCAGAATAGAATGGTTGAGTAACAGATGTTAAACAATAATTTGATTATCTCGTCATTTACAATTAAATATGTACTAAAACAATTTTTTACAAAATCAAACAGGTAAATTATGTAATCTAAAATATAGAAACATTAACGTATAAAGTCCACACACATTCGAATGGTAATCTTGCAGTATTGTTTTATTGTACAGGAAGCATCTGGAATTTTTCTCTAGGAAACGTAAATGATATCCTTGCGGTGCTCGTCCAAAGGAATCAAAATATTCCCCATTACCATTCTCGTCAATGTAGATAGCGGTCCAATGCTGACCTGGTTTGTTTGCAGGATCCGTGTTTACGATAATTGCACACGGTCTAGGTGCGCGTCTCGGTAGTTTATTAGAAGCACATACAAGCCGAAACACATTCTTCTTGTGGCTGGGGATCGATTTCAAGCATCTCAACACTTGTACCGCATACATCTTTGGAATTGGCGTGCACCTAGGATTTATTATAAGCAGGTTGAATAATTATCCTCTGTCATGAAAATTGTATTCTAATAAAGGACAAAGACATGTAAAGATAATGCGAAGTGTTTTATAATAAAAGATTTTATTTAAGTAATTTAAAAAATTTAAAAAGCCTTGGATTTTTTTAAGTTAACATGTATCATATACGAAAAACTTCGCGACGCGAGGATTTCGGCGAAGGTTGTTTCGGCGATCCCACTCCAACCCTCTCCGAGCATAATCGAGGTTGTAAGACAGATGTAGGGTGTCGCAACTTGTTCTCGGGTCTTTTCACCTTGTCGTGATCGCAACTTGTTCGTAGGCCTTCAATAAGGAGCCTAATGCTAACTTGTAAGTGAGGTGTAGAACTGCGCAACTTGCTCTCGGGGCTTTGTCCCTTGTCGTGGGCCCAATGGCGGAACATTTGAATTTGTATTTGTATTTAAGTCTCTGCAGGTTATGGCCGGAAATATGAATCTGTATTATAATAAGGGGTATAATGCTAACTTGTAAGACAGATGTAGGGCTTAGCAACTTACTTTCAGGCCCTCGCCCCTCGACCAAAGGTTTGAATTTGTTTGTGACGCCATCTATGAGGGGAAATCTGAACTTGTATTATAATAATTAGGAGGCCTAATGCTAACTTATAAGACAGACGTAGGGCTTCGCAACTTACTTTTGGCTCTTAGCCCCAGACCCCTTGGTAGGATATTTGAATTTGGATTTGTATTTAAGTGTTTACATTCTGATTACTTATTGCGAGAAATTTGAACTTGTATTCTAATAAGGGACCTATTGCTAGCTTATTAGACCTGCAGCCTCCTATCGTGGCGCTTATTGGGAAATTTGAATTTATACCGTCATCTAGTTGTGTATGGCCTAATGAATATTTTCTGTAATAAAGGTGGCACCATCTAGAGTTATATTTCTAGGACTAATCAGGGTTTTATTTGTGGCACCATCTAGTGGTATATTTTTAAACTAGCGAAAGTTTTCTGTAATAGAGGCGGTGTCACCTAGTGGTATATTTCTAGAACTAATTAGGGTTATTTGTGGTGCAATACAGTGGTGTAATGGCTAATGAATGTTTTCTGTAATAGGGGTTGCTCGTGCTCGTCTCTCCCTCGTCTCTTTCTAAAACATACAAATCAATTACTCAAATCATATTAATCAAATCAATTAAATTAAATACCAAACTGATTTAACTTAATCATACAAAATCAGCTCACAATTCAAAAAATAGCAGTATGAGTGTACACACAGAGTGAAAAAGAAAGCCAATCTCACACTTATTGTAGCTACCCATCTAACCGCACTTTCGCATTAACTGCAGCATTGTTAGTGTAGGTTCACACACCGTTAGGAAAAACAAGTTTATTAACAACATTGAGGGAAAGCTTAGCGTTTGAAAATATATTATTATAAACAACAATACAATACATCTTCTTCTTCTTCTTGAATCGTGATTCGTCGCTATCGTCATCATGGTTTTGAGATTCGTCTTTCTTCTCTACCTCATCGCTCTTCTTCCTCTTCTGTGAATCATCACCATCACCTTGGATGTGAGATACATTCAGCTCATCCACGTCATCGTTTCCATCATCATCCTGAACGGTTATGTTGTAATAGTTTATTAACAAGTCAGTAAAATCTCTAATGTCCGCTGATGTTGGCTCATAAACAGGAGAATACATTATAATAATGCTCACTCGATGACAGTTACACTTTAAAGAGCGAAACGCACGAGAAGCGAGAATGCTACTAGCTTTGGGTCTTGTGGGCTTGCGCGCTCGTCAATGTTCGGGTAGAATCGGTTATCTTCGGGGGAAGTTTGAAGTATTCACCTAACCACACCCTAACATCTTCCCTAGGGGCATGTTTACAAATCTAAACTCCTTTTTTATGGTTGAGGTATTTTCTCCTAAGACGGCTGAGAATGCTGCTGCCGTGGGTCTTGTGCGCTGGCGCGCTTGTCAATGTTCGCGTAGAATCGGTTACCTTGGGGGGAAGTTTGAAGTATTGACCTAACCACACTCTAACATCTTCCCTAGGGGCATGTTTATAAATCTAAACTCCTTTTTTATGGCTGAGGTATTTTCTCCTAAGACGGCTGCTTGCGCAGCATTCTCATGACCCTTTTCGGGTGAATATGTTAGATTAATTGAGGAGAAAAAAATTGAAATATCAAAGCGTCGTCGTGTGGACATGCAGCGCCCTGAAGAAGAAGTCAATAATCAATCGAGGCTTTGCCTAAATTGTAATAACAGTGTTATACAAGAGATCCAAGCATACCAGGCTGATAACCCAATGGTTTTAAAGGTACTTTTTAGAAATAGCGGAAGATACTGTTGGTGTGAATTAATGCTTTTATTAAATCGTGTATTTTTGTTCCGCCTCACTCAAAGGTATGTAATGCACATTTGGATTCAAGAGGGAATTTACTTCAACCTCTTATAAACGGTTTACAGGCAATAAAACGACCATACAATCTGAAAAGTGCAGAACTTATGAACTTTTTGGGGTGTTTAAGAGAAGAGTGCAATCGATCTTCAATAGAAAATGAAGAAAACTTCGCAGATGAAGAATTTGTGGCATTAACTTCCTTAACTAAAGTACAGTTTCAAGATCTATATGAACACTGCCATCCAACGCAACATAACGCTTGTATTAAAAAATTGATAAAAACGATTTGATTTTATTTATGTGCAAAGTTCGTGAGGGACTTTCTGATATGTCTTGAATGTCTATGTTTGGGTATTCTTCCAGGCAGTTAGTAAGTCTTACAATTGTAAAGGTATTACTATCTTTAGGTATCAATATTGTACCGATCAATTTGGGGTATAAGCATCTAGAAAGAGAACAATACATAAATAATCATGTAAGCGAATTTCATAATATTTTATTTATATTTTTCGTTACCGAAACCACAAAATTGCAAGGCTATATGTGTGATAGATGCTACATATATCAAAATTGAAAAAAAGTTGCAACTTTCAAGTACTTCGGTGATCATTTTCTGTACACAAACAATATCACCTTTTGAAACCTACAATATTATGTGCTCCTGATGGATATATTTTGGCCATACTTTCCAGACAGTCGCAACGACGACACAGCTACCCTATTATACGAGTTCAGTCAAGACGGTGCTGAAATAAGAGATTGGTTAGTAGAAGGAGACATTTTTGTTTTGGATCGAGGCTACAGAGATGCTGAAGATTTTTTGAGAGGAATTGGCATTCACATTGAAATGGCTGCAAACCTAGGACGTAGGCACCAATTACCCGTTGAAGAAGTAAATAAGTCCAGACTGGTAACTAAATCTAGATTTGTTGTAGAAACCCGTAACGGCCACATAAAAAACATTTTTTAACTATTTAAAAACACATTTCCAAACAGGCTGGCTGGCCAATTTTTAAGAGTTGCTTGTACACTCATAAACAGACACCACCCGACAATTCAGTGTGAAAACCATACACCCGAGCACTCACAGCAAATGCTGGAAAGAGCTCGACAGCCAAATTATTTGCAGCAAAGAGTAGAAAATGAAGGATTATTCAGACGTCATGCTAACTGGCAAGCAATGGAACATGAGGAAGTTGTAGATTTTTCCAATCTTAATCTTGAATTTTTAAGAAACCTTACTTTTGGGATATTTCAAATTACTATGGCTCCATCCCATGTTCACAATAACTCGCAAGAATTTGGGGATTTAACCTTTGAAATAGATGCCGCTTAAATATCCAAAATTTTTTAAGAATAAGAATGAACTCACGCCATCGTAATACTACTAAATATCAGCTGGCCATAAGATATAATCGTGATCCAAATGTCCAAATATCTGGATACTATTGCACATGTCGTTTTGGAGCTAGAACGGTTGGTACCTGTTGTCACGTAGCTAGTGTACTTTGGTTTTTAGGCTATGCTAGACACCAACAGAATATTAGTTATCCACAAGATAATATTCTCAATGAAGTAAATGATGCTGCTGATAGAAACATGTTGCCCCAAATAGTATAAGTATTATAATACATAAAACGGTAAAAATATAAATAATTATTGTACGTACAATGGGTTATCAAACACCCAGTATATTAGTTTTAAAAAACATGCTTTCTGGATAATTACTTACTATAGCAATTTTAAGTGTGCCGTTTTGAAAATTATAAATATTTATTGTTTTAATTCACATTGTTTTCTAATTTCAAAACTTTTATTAAGATATAAGTTTCCTATAACAGCTCGTATCCACATTGGCGGCTTAAATACATACAAATAGACTCTAAAAACCTCAAAAACGCATTATAATTCTTCAAGTTGTTCAAGAAAATATGTTTAGAGATATTTTTATGCATAACAAGAATAATAAGTTAAATGCTGTATCTCCTATCACAGACATACGATCCCCTTTATATTTCCATATTTTATTTATAATGATGGTACCTTTAAAATATTCAAATTTGGTTGAAATTCACGGGGGCCTATTTTCAATGTAAATCGTGCGTCATTCTTTAGATTTTTTCAAAGATTCTGGAATTGATTTGACAGAAACTTTTGACCACAATTATATAAAACTATGTGGAAATTAAATCCTTGTGTAGAAGATATGGTAGTATAAAGTAATGTACACAAAAATTACAAATTCATATGAAATTAAAACAGGAGTTAAATCGTTGGGTGAATGTAGCCACAGAAGCTAGAATTAATTAAGTCAAAATGGAAGCTAACCTGTTTGGGTGCGGTCTATCAAGTCACTTTTAATGATTTAATCGAAGTTTTACTTGTGATTGAGTTCACAAAAAAATTCAAAACTGAATCAGTGAATATATATATATATATATATATATATATATATATATATATATATATATATATATATATATATATATATATACAGGGTAGCCCACTTAAGCGGGATTGCTCCATAACTCCCTTGCTATTACAAATACGAAAAAATGTCTTACATAAAAGTTGTCCACAGTCATAAACTACACGTTTTAAAATTATTTTCAGAAATGGCGGACTTCCGGTTATACCGGAAACTCATGCCAACTTCGTTATTTTAAATAGAACAACCTATATATTATTACATTTTTGAATTCCTCGTTGAATTTAAAGGTCACTTTAATAACCATACTATGGGTCTACGTCGCATTGCTTCGGAGTTATTTGACATTTTGTAGAAAAAATGACGTTTGGAGTGCCTTTGAAAACTTTCAATATCTCGAAGACGGATACAGGTATAGAGATGTGGCTTTCGTTTTTTACTTCCGAAAAGGGTACCGCATCATTCTCATTCATTTCCAAAAATATTGCTTTTGGAATTCAATAATTTCTATCGCTCGAAAATAATTTTTTTCAAACATGGATAACTTAATTTTTTTAAATAGAACCACCCATATTTTCTCACATCAGCGGATAGGAAATTAAATTTCCTTTCCATTGATGTAACATTATCGATATTTTGGAGTGATAGTTTTCGAGATATTCACATTTTTATCTAATTTCAGTTTTTATTGCGCATAGCCGCGGTGCTTTGGAAAGCGTTTGTCAATTGCTTTAAACAACTGATAACAAACGTCAGTTTCTCGAGCTTCCGTTGTGCTTTGCTGTCTTGTGTATCAGTTTAAGTGTTTCTACAAGACGTTTCCATTAAAATGTTGTTGTCCGACGCAGAGTTGATCGACATGACTTTCATTCTTGGAGAATGCCAAAGAAATGCGTTATTGGCGTCAAGGATTTATGCGGTGCGGTATCCTGAACGAAAACTTTCCCGAGAAACAGCCTTTCTAAAGTTGTTACAACGTTTTACAAACACCGGACGCGTGCAGTATCAAATGAGGGAACGTGTCAACAGGATAACCAGTATTTCTTGTGCATTCCTTTTGTATATCTTCGCTAATCGTTAAGTAATTGTCCTTATGTATTTATTGATCGTTCCTTATGTATTTATTGTGCATTTCTTCTCTATTTCTTGTGTAAGCCTTAAGTAATTATTTTGTATTACGTGTGCAATCCTTATGTATTTATTGTTCATTTCTTATGTATTTCTTTTGAGCTTGTGTTCTTAATTCTTGAGTTATTTATTGTTTATTTCTTGTGCATTAAAAAAATCAAGTTATCCATGTTTGAAAAAAATTATTTTCGGAGCGATAGAAATGATTGAATTCTAAAAGCAAGATTTTTGGCAATTAATGAGAATGATGCGGTACCCTTTTCGGAAGTAAAAAACGAAAGCCACATCTCTCTACCTGCATCCGTCTTCGAGATATTGAAAGTTTTCGGAGGCACTGCAAACGTCATTTATTCTACAAAATGTCAAATAACTCAGAAGCAATGTGACGTAGACCCATAGTATGGTTATAAAAGTGACCTTTAAATTCAAAGAGGAATTCAAAAATGTAATAATATATAGGTTGTTCTATTTAAAATAACGAAGTTGGCATGAGTTTCCGGTATAACCGGAAGTTTATGACTGTGGACAACTTTTATATAAGACATTTTTTCGTATTTGTAATAGTAAGGGAGTTATGGAGCAATGCCGCCTAAGCAGGCCACCCTGTATATATATATATATATATATATATACCGTTTAAGAAAAAAAAAGGATTTTGTGAAAGTGAACTGCTGTAAGCACCTTAAATATATAAATTTAATTAAGAGGTAACAATTGTCAATTATTTGATGACAAAATTAATATTATCAGTCCATTTATTTTCGTTGTAGAAATTCACTAAGAACCTCCTAGGTGTATTTGAAATTTGTGAACACAATCGTGTAACCAGGTGATAAGAAAAAAAAAAGATCTGACCTTTATTGTTGAAACTACTATTGATCTTGCAAATTTCGGGTACTATTTCAATGATCTAGCAGCCTTCACGTATATGGTCATAGATGTCAGCAAGGCTCTTATGCCTTCCAGCGATAATGATGTACTTTGGATGTAACGTAACAGTAAAATGTGAGCAGAAAATTTAAGAAGGAATGCCCTTAGAAATGTAGGTAGTACAGAGATGCTAAGAGAAGGTAAATATAAGTACGATATTTAATTAATTATGACCGTTCATACCTCTTACAGGTGACAAACAAGCCGGTAGTAAACATTCAACGTAATTTCGATTGAAGTGTCCTATATATGTAAAGAATTAGTATTGAATGCTTTTATATTCGAAACCGTGAAAACAATTTTAATTACCATGAGGTAATCGAAACATGTGCCACTTACCGAAGATGTGGAAGAATGAATAATTTCGATTATATCCGCCTTTTAAAAGCGTTAGTAATACTTTTAATTAACCAAGTATTACTTTAAGTGAGAATTTTCTAAAAAAAAGTGATGCTTCAGCATCCAGAACCAGAAACGAAAGATTCTCTAGAAACCCAACATTCACCATCAAGGGCGTTCTTAAAAAGGAAGAAGAAAAATTGGCCAATACCTTAAAAATCAATTTTACAAACTTAAGAAAATTTCTATTTATTCATTGTTGCCAAAAGTTAAAAATGTGTAGAAAATATATATTTATCCGGAACGTCACAAAAGTGACACTTTTATGACTCAATGTCAAAGGTAAAAGTTTTACTTTTCAGACATGGAGTAAAAGTTGTATTTTTGTGCCTAGGCATTCTTATCTTTACCAAATGTGCTAATTAAATGTGCGTTGTTATGGTTTCATTACTTGCAAAGCGTCCTGATTATCTTATTCTTTTACCTGCTAATTATGTTTGATCTTTCCTTTCGATCTTTACCAATTATTTTTACGTTTGCGGATAAAAAAGTATATGTTATTCGGAGTAAAAGTGACTTTATGTAGCTCAGCTGAATTATTTGCCTCACTTCGTTCGGCAAAATAAACTTTCAGCTTCGCCACATAAAGTATCACTTTTACTCCTAATAACATAATATACCTACTATTATCATATGTATATGTATTATTTGACCCTAATAGATTCCAGGTTCCTTTTTAACTGCTTTATATTAAAGATGCGAACTCTTAGAGATGTCGCTGAAGGTATTAAATTTGACTTATTTTAACTAAATAAGAGATGTGTACGAATGTTACATACGTTAATTTAAATGCAATTAGAGATGCGTAAAAATTTGCAAAATAGTGAATTGGAAGCATTCAACCTAAGAATAAATTGCTGTTTTTAGTAAGTAAATTTGACCAAATGACGAACGTTATCAAAAAGAAACGTTTTCCAATTAAACACGTAACAACTGATGATGTAATGCTGGCGTTTCTTTGTCGGTAAAAGGGGGCCTCAGATAGGTTAGAAATTGCTCTTCAGACGATGTCACCTATCGGCACCCTGGGGCGGCCTCTCTGTTGCTGTCCTTTATCTTTCCTGATACTTTTGTGTAACTAAATTCGCTTCTAATTTTCTTTCATCAATCAATGATTATAGTGAATAATTGTTCGATACGTTTCCACTATACAGTTTTTACATAATTGTTCAAATTTAATCACAAACGGCGTGCTCAACAAACTGCAAGTGAACTACTTTCATTATCAATGTTTTTTAGTTATTACACTTTATATACCAATCTATCACTCGCTATTAAACCATCAACTTGGAACACATTCAATTAGCACTTAAAGCGCTATTGTAAACTATTACGCAATCTTTCTATTACACACAGATTGCCAATGTTTGCACTTTTTATTATTTTAATATATCAGGTAATTTTCTACTTCTTCTCTATCACCGTTAATTAATTCTTATTTGTAATTTTAACGCTTTATAGGGCAGCGTGACTATATAATGTCGCTTAGACTGCGAATTCTGATCGTTTATTTTTTATGCGATCCTTTCTGTTCGCTTACTTATCGCGAGTCTCTGTGATCGTTATTGTGTGCGACTCCCTGTGTTCGCTCAATGTCAGCGACTGTTTTTGATCGCTCACTGTATATCATGATTACAACAGCGTCATTCCTTCCCAACGCATTTTCATCTTAATATTAACTACATTCAAATACAAATAAACAATAACCGTTTCCTTATCCAGAAAAATAATATATAAATATCTAATCTCGTATAATTCAGCGCGAAATTTTGATTTTTTCTAAAGCTCCCGTTACACTATGCAGTGCTACTGGCTATTGCTACGTTGTAGATACTTACTGTGGGGCCAAAGATGTGCAGCCAGAAATCCAACAGAAGAAAATACCAGTGGGATCCGGAGTAGTTCTCGACATGGGAGAGAAAGTCGCCTCACCATCAGATCACAGATTGTTCTTTGATAACTTTTTTACTAGTTACGATTTGTTAGTAGTGTTAAAAGACAAAGGCATACGAGCTACCGGCACTATTAGAGACAACAGGACAAAGCAGTGCCCTCTCATTGCCAAAAAAATAATGAAAAAGAAAGAAAGGGGTTATTTTGAACACCAATATGAACAAACAAGTGGTCTTTTATTCGTACGATGGAAAGACAATAACAATGTGACAATGGGGACCAATTTTGACGCAATAAAACCCACTGGAGGAGTAAAACGCTGGTCGACCGCAGTTAAGGCAAACATTGACGTATCTCAACCAGCCTTATTTAGAAGTTACAACAAGTCAATGGGTGGGGTGGACCTACATGATCAACAGCTGAGTAGTTATCGAATAAGTGTAAGAGAAAGAAAATGGTGGTGGGCCCTTTTCACCAATTTGATAAATACGACAATTGTGAATGCGTGGAGGTTATACCATTTGGCAAATACAGATATGCAAATTAGTTTGCTTGAATTTCAAGGAGCTCTGGTCCGACATTATTTAAGTTGTTATGGTAAATCTCTTTTACAAGAGGCAGACCATCAGGCAGTACTTTACTAAGTATTAGAAACCATGAAGGGGGACATTTTCCGAAAAAGCTTAATAAGCAATTGAGATGTGTTCAATGTCATCAACGAATTCGTTGGTGCTGTGAAAAATGTAACGTTACTCTTTACATTGAAAGGGACTGCTTTAACAATTATCATTTGAAATGACAATTTAACATTTACTTTATTATTTTTGTACAATTATATAGTCTCCAAAGTATTCTTTGTGTAGTTACTCTGCAGTGCCCATTGTACTCATCATATCTCACACACACACACACACCCACTCATTCACACACACACACCCACACCCACGCACACACACATATATACATATATACATATATATATATATATATATATATACAGTGTGTCCGAGATTCAGCATGCATGTATTGCTATATTCGTTAATATTGAAGATAGAATGTCGGTTAAATGGGGAAAGTTTTAGAGAATTTTATGGCTATCATCATGGTAAAGTAAGTAACTTTTTTTTTTTTTGAAATAATTGAAGAAAACAAAAATTGTGCATTTTCTACTACCCCCTGTAGCTCTTTTATTTGAAGTCTGACAACATTTTGATTTGTACATTATTATGACACTTTTAAAAGACAATTTAAAAAAAAGTACGAAAATTTATCTACAGTCATTTGTTTTTGAAATACATACACTAACTATTGTTTTTCATATGGACTCCATCTTGGATTTTTACATTATCGAATAGTATTTTTTATCACCTTTTCAGCGATGTATCACATGATACGAGAATTTACTTCCAACTATCAAAAATATAAAATTGAAATAGTAGGCCTTGAGAAGGCATGGATTAATAAATGAAAAATTTATACAATTAGATTACTAATTATTGTAATTTCTAATAACTAAAATAAAAACAAAACCGATAATAGTAACTATCATAAAAAATGCTCGATATGTCCCCCTCTACACTCCACACATCTTCATTTTCATATCATGTAATACATTGTAGATGAGGTGTTAAAATCCACTACTCGATAATGTAAAAGTCCAAATAGCGTCCAAAAGCAAAAGTTAGAAATGTATTAAATTTTGTAAGTAAAACAGATAAATTAGCAGGGGTTTAAATTTTTGATAGTTGGAAGTAAATTCTCGTATCATGTGATACATCGCTGAAAAGGTGATAAAATACTATATATATATATATATATATATATATATATATATATATATATATATATATATATATATATATATATATATATATATACAGAATTATTACAAATGATGTTCCTGATTTCAATTATAAATATTACTGGATTAACCTGTTTTAAGCCCATTTCAGTTTGTACCACTGGAAAGAAAAACTCATAAAGTTTTGTTTATATTCATTTAAGTACGTATTAGCTGTTTGTTAATGTCAATTGTGTAATGGCTGAATTTGAAGACAGGAATGCATTTTATGTTTTGGATTATCACATCAACCAATCAATTATTAGTGTGCAACGTCACTTGAGAACTAAATTTAATGAAGATCCTCCTAGCAATCACCCTCTCGCCAGTGGTACTTGAATTTTAAGAGAAATTGGTGCATTTGTAAAAAGAAATCAACTGGAAGGCCGTCAGTAAGCAATGACGCTGTAGAGCAGGTAAAGGAAAGTTTTACGCGTAGTCCACAGAAATCTACTGTTAAATGCAGCAGACAGCTTGGTATACCACAGTCAACAGTTTGGAAAATTTTACGTAAACGTATAAATTTCAAGCCTTACAAACTTCAGCTTGTTCAAGCATTAAAACCAAATGACAAAGTTCTAAGACTTTCTTTTTGTGAGAACATGTAGGCCTTGATGGAAAATTAAAACTATGTAAAACGTTTAGTCTTTAGTGATGAAGCCACATACTACTTGTGTGGTAACGTGAACAGACAATGTCATAATATGGAGCTCGGAGAACCCACACACCTACATCGTGCACTTGCGCGATACAATGAATAGAATAAATCTTGGACATGATGACGGAATGGCTTCTACCGTAATTAGAACAAGAATCCCTAACTTCATTCTGAATGTTAAAACTGAACTTCAAAATCGGCTGCCTGGCAGATGAATCGGTCGTGCAGGTCCAAGTGATGGTGCACTCTTGAACTGGCCTCCAAGATCTCCGGACATCAGCCTCTGTGATTTTTTCTCGTGAGGATACATCAAACATAAAGTGTATACACCACCAGAAAGCATACCTGAGATCCAACAACGGATTACCAGAGCTATCGAAACAATCGACCTGAACACTCTTAACAAAGTATGGCAAGAGGTTGATTACACGCTTAACATTTAACGTATCACAAGGGGTTCATTTCTAATTCTTGGCACCTGGGATGAAACCTTTTGAGTTTTTCTTAAAATGCAACCATTTTATTTATTTGTATGATAAACAAAATTAGATTTATGTGCACTTCAAATCGTGAACATCATTTGTAATAACCCTGTATATATATATATATATATATATATATATATATATATATATATATATATATATATATATATATATTACTAATTTGAAATTTTTCAAATATAGTTGTATTTAAAAATTTGCTTAAAAGACTGTTGCTAATAAATATTTGAAAAAATAATTAATTTTTTGTTAAACAATTATCGTGGGCGTTAATAATGGGTTAATCCTATCATCATAGGTATATACAAATATTATTTTCTTACTAAAAGTGGAACTGAAATGGTCTATACACGTGTTTAAACACAGTTCAGCGGTTTCATCACCGTTTTTGTTGCATTTCATGTAACAAGATAACATGTAATACGTGAGGAAAGACAGATGTGGTAAGGACTGATGACTCTGATGCTTCTTTCGGTTCAACAAAACTTGCTACCGTTATTGGTGCTGTATCAATTGGGATTGGATATACCGAATTAGCTGAGCTTGTTGTTGCAATGGATATACCACTAATGTCTAACGAGGCATATTAAAAATACCACAACAGCATTTTATCCTCGGTCCATAATTTAAACAAACAATTAATGATCAAAGCTGCAAAAGAAGCCGAATCCGCGGAAGAAAAAAATGAGAGTAACATTCCAACTATATCAGTGATAGCAGATGGAGCTTGGGGGAAAAGATATTATACTGTAGAAACTATTCTGCACTTTCTGGAGTTGTAAGTTATAATGAAATCTTTTTTTTTTATGATAAAGAATTTTTTCAGGCAGCCATAACCGGAGCTAAATCAAAAAAGATTTTGTATATGGGTGTAAAAAACAAATATTGCTGTTTGTGTGCCAGAGGCCATGATATCGATGATCATGAATGTTTCCAGACTTCCACTGCAATGGAATCTGGTATTATTTGCAAAATCAATTTCACGGCATAACCTAATTTATGGCCAATTGATTGGTGACGGAGACAGTAGTGTACACAAACTTCCCCGTACGGACCGTCATTTTATATAAAAAAAATAGAATGTCAGAATCATTTGTTTCGTAATTACATCAATAAACTCAGCGATCTTAGTAAAGACTGTGGATATCCAAAAAGGCGAAGAGATTATACATGCAATCCTTCAACTTAAGGCCGTTTCCGTAATGCAGTTGTGAAAGCTTTGGCGTACCGCAAAGCTGAAAATGCCCTTTGCATATTCTGGGCAGACACGAATATTTTTGTAGTGGCACTAAGAACCCAGCAAACATGATGGCGTCATTATCACGTATACATAGTCATTTTAAATGACGTAGTTACGTCATAAGATAACGTTTTTTGGACGTGATTATGTCACAGCCCAGTGACGTCATCTTTAGTCGTCAGATGTACGTCATGTTTATAAGTTGATTTGACGACACAAACAACGTGATTTTGACGACATATTTAACAAAAAATATGACTAATAAAACACTTAGGTATACGCAAAAAAATTTAATAGCATAAAAAATACACAGTATTAAAATACATTCAGCCCTTTAGCCAGTAAAAAAACTAAAATCATTAAATTTAAGGTAACTCGAACAGTAAACGGATAATTAGATATGAACCTATACTGTATGTAGTATAGGAACCGACAACCACTTATCAGGTTTTTTTTTGTCAAGAATAGATGGCATACAAATGCATTTGGCAACCCCTTCACTTAAAGGCCATATTTGTAAGTCATTTGATAAATTAGATATAAGTAAAATACCAAGCTCAGAAGAATCAATGGGTTAATTATAAAAAGAGCTACTTTTACTAAAAAAATTACCTATAATAAAAATATTATTTCCATAGTCCTTTATTTAGTATATTATGAATTTGAATCACAAATCCACCGACATGTTTACAATAACAATCGCATTCGCTGTATGAATATACTGAAAACAACAGACCGTTGGTGATAATTTGTTTATATTGCTTATACATTGTCCTACTATCCAACAAAAGTGGGTCATAGTTGTGTTCTAATAAACATTTAGGTTCCGAACATTCAATTTCTGAACGAGTACTAAATTTTTCAATTTCTGCCCTAAATAATTTTCAAATGGAAAGGAAGAAATACAGTTTAATGAGCCGAAACGTTCTGCATATTCATTTAGATGACATATATTATGAATGTTATAAATTTGAAAATGTTCACCATACAGAGATTCACAATGTTCAACAAAGGTTTTTAGTAATTTCCACGTAAAACTACTACCAATATGAGAATTTGAGAGTAGTATACTTATACCACAATGAAGAAGTGAAAAGTTTTCATAAATTGCAATATCTACCATGTCTTTAAACACAAGTGGATCGACATATAATAAAAAAGTACGGAATTCGGTTGCCTTCCATCGTGACAAATCAGACAATGTCCGTGGTTTTCTGTTAAAATCAATAGAAATATATGGTTTTAAGGATTCTAAATGATTTGATATTAATACTACTTTTCGATTTGGAAGTCTAACACTTAATGGACCGTTCATCAGAGCATTCAGTAGTTTTCCCATTACACCTAAGCATACAGTGTGCATGTAATCAATAGGAAAGTTTGTAACTAATCCTATAGGCAATCTAGAAAGTGGAGAAGTAACTAGATGATGATCTTCATCAATTTGTTCTAAAAATGTTTTATTAGTTCGTTTCGGTGCATTTATTGACCTAAGAATTACTCGGCCTTGAATATATTCTCCATGTATCGTACATCGTTCACACGCAGAGTAACCACTATGTGATTTAATGCATTTGAAAAAAGATCACAAACAAAACTATGAATTTTCACTCGATACCGTTTATGTTCCATATAAGTTCCTGTGGTTAATATATCTTCTAATTCATCCAAAAAATCTTTTAAATAACTTTCTAATGGTAGCGGTTTTGATGTGCCGCAAAAAATTCCAATTGCGAAAGGGTCAGATTTATAATTAACAACAATACCTAAAATAGGCCACAATTGAGTATTTGTACTTTTGAATAATGGCAGTCCATCTATATTGAAATAAATACTTATGGTATCAAGACTAAAATTGGGATACTTGGTTAAAAAGTTTTTTAATTGATAGAAAAGACCTAAATGGCAATATTCACCAGAATTCAATTTTTTTACAACAATCTTTTTTTCTACTTTCAATAGGGTACGGCAATCTAATGGTAATTCAGGGTGATAAGGTGACAAACCATGAAGCAATGCTGTAACAGCATTATGTGGTACACTAGAAGTGGTTGCCAAACGCCTTAATACTGAGGTAATGGTTTTATTAGCAGATTCACAAGTTGTAGTTTGAAGATTTGACCTGGTATGAACTTTACAATCATCCCAATTAAATGTAGGTATAGTCGTGAAATTTTGTGAACAGTGTCTAATATTTCTTGTTACATTGGTTTCAAAACTAGCACCGGTAACTGTATCATTAGAACTTCAACTTGCTTCCCTATTATTGCTTATATTAATATTAACCCCTTCGCTAGCAGGTGCTATTTATGTCGCACCTGCTGTGAACCAGATTTCATCAGTCGACTCGCACATTGCAAACTCATTCAGTAATGAAAGGAAGATATTTTGTCATGTTTATTAGAGAAACTTTAGAACATAAAACATTAATAATACTAAATAAAAAATGTTCTTGTGAACACAATGGAACATTAGATTTAGAGCAAAAATTTACAGAACATTTTGTTTTTTTATATCTATTATAACAAATTAGCTTGTGTTCTTGCTTTTAGGGGTTTACTTTTTTATCATAAGCATTTTTTATTTCTTCATAATTGGGCACGTGTACCTAAAATATCATCGCACAAAAAAAGCGTGTAAGCTGACATGGAAATTTGCTTTTTATTATTAGAAATTGAATATAAGACTCTAGAATTCAGAACCATTCTTTGTAGCATGTTAATTCTGTGACTAAACAACTGACGCAGGTAAAGTGGTGGTGTAGATGTGGCGAGAGATGCAGCAACCCCAAACAACGTGAAACTTAGAAACCAACCTGCGTAACACATTTAACAATACAAGGAAGTGAATCAACCGTTTACATCATGGTCCGTTGCAAAATAAGCCATAAATCACATGTTTGCATCATGGTACCGGGCTGGCGTGTAACTTGAATCAACCGTTTGATTAATGGTAGTGAAGGGGTTAAAATCAAAACTTTCACTAACATTTTCAGAAAGAATTTGATTTTTTTCTTTAGCAATTTTTCTATATAATTGCCTAGTACCTACTATCTTAACTTCCTTACAATTACTCATAATATAAACAAAACTAATATGTAATAATTTCTTATGAATCAAAATTTCTTTTTTGAATCCAACGAATCCCTCTGTGGAGCATGTTTCAGCCAAATTTTTATGATGTTTTCAATCTCTTTCTCGGTTGATTCTTTAGAGTTTGTTTTTATGGCCTCTAGAAACGAATAGGTTATTTAAAGCTTATTAACAAAGTGTAATTTGCTTACGCAGTACAACTGCATTCATATGCAGATTCTTAAAGGGCTTCTTTTCTCTTTTCCCATAGAAGTTGAAATATTTTGCTATTCCATTGCTTACGAGTTTTTTTAACACTCCGTTTACCTTCGAAACTAAATCTTTTCCATCAATTGAAGACATATATGTGCTCTAAAACAAATTAAACCTCGATAATCATAAAAGTTATGCCATCATGTCGTATGAGAAAGTAAAAAAAAACTCACCAATTTTTTGAAATTTTCTTCAACTTCTAAATGTTTTTCTAATTTTTCTAACTGTTCAAGGGTATGAATTGGTAACACAACTGGTAAATTTGGAGATACAGTTTGTGGCGATGAGCAGTTTTCATTTAGTTTAGCCAAAATCTGTTTATTTTGCTCCTAAATAGTTAGTAAAATATTCAGAAAATTTTCTTGATAGTGAAACTTACTATTGGTTTGTGCTATTGTAGATGATACTGATGGTGACTTGCAATTACTGGATGTCGGTGTTCTCACATTCAAAGATTCTACAGGCACCGATGAAACAATATGAATTTACCGAACAGTTACTTATGGAATATGAATTATTAACATGTTCAGTGGTGGTTTCCGATTCTAAAAAAAGTTAAATTTATTATGAACAGAAGCTTAATATAAAATAACCTTTATTATGCAATAAATTGTTAAAACCACCATTAGATTCTGAAAGATAAACAACAGTAGGACGTCTTGCTAAATTAATTCCTCTTGCATTAAATTGTAGGTTCCTATTTTGTTAAATGTTTTCATTGCCACTATCATCAGAATCATCATAATTTGCAAATTTTTTTGGTGGCTGCGTTGGTCTTCTCTTCCTGCAGTTATCTTCTTCCTTGTCAGTTTGTATATCGGAAGTATCTTCTGCTAATTTAATTTTCTTTTGAGCTTTTATCAAATCATCTAAAAAACATTTTAAACTATAAGTAATATACTAAATTTATTATTCAACTTACCAGATTCAAAAAAACGACGTTTTATTCTATAAACTGACCAATTACTTTCAGGTGAATCTCTTTTTTCTAAGCCAGTATTAAATGCTTTTTGTGTTTTATAAGGTGGCCAAATACTTCTTTTTTCTGAAATGATTGCTATTCCTCCACCATCTGCATCATCAAATTCAATGCCTACATAAGTGGTCATTGTTATTTGCAACAGATCTAATTTTTTAAGAAATAATAAAATTTTAATAAGAGCTCAGTAATCAAAAAATGTCTGTTCATGCTTGATCAGTAGTACACCCACAGAATTTTCTGAGGTACTGTTGTTAGTTTACCGATACTTGCAATAGAAAGTCTCGGAATTTAAAAGTCTGTGTAGAAAGTAACTGCATAAAGATTGCATTTAATTAAATATGTGAAAATATGATATGGTTGTATCTGTTTACATGTTACTAAATGCAAGTTTAAACACACTAATACCATTGTTTTTATACATTCAAAACTTGTTCGAGTGTTCTTTCATAAATGTTTATTGTTAAGCGATCTCAAATTACGAACGATACATTTTGTTAACTTACAATTTAACACTAACAATAGATTTGTACTTCAGTAGATTTTGAAATACTGCACACACATCCACACAGAGAAAAACACTCCTATTATGAAAATTATGTATAGTTGATAAAAATTAACCTCCAAAAAAGTGGAGCATTTTCTAACACTGATAAAGATGAATAAATGACAAATGTATGGACTGTAGGTATGTTTAAAATAAAAATTATTTACCTTTTCGCTTTAGGCCACATTGGAACAACACCAAAACACAATTAATCTTAAAACCTCAGACAATTAGGAAATGGCGTAACTTTTAAACGCGAAGAGGTATGTGAGATTGATGCGTATATTTATTTATGCGCATTCAAAGAAGCGGATCATTCGAACCCTTGCCTGTCAATTAATTGAATATTTGAATTTTATAATTATATTTGTTGTAAACTATTCATATAATTTGACAATACAGTTACTATAATGAATAAATGTTGTAGTAATAGATATGATCTATTTTACAATTATGTGAAATTTAAATCAAAGATACTTAAATATTACAAAAATATTATAACAACAGGGACAGACAAGGTGTCATATACAGGCTACAGCGTCAAATAAAAAAACATAACCACATATTAAAGGCAAAAGCAGGATTTAATTGAAATAATTGAACTTATGCTTATACGTGAGTAGTGGTAATTACCATAAAATAACGTAAATAAGACGTAATCAAGTAATAGTCATAATGACGTCGTTAAATGAAAGTCAGATATACGTCATTTTTGGGGCAGTGACGTTAGATTCCAAAAAATCACCATAATATGACGTCATTTAGACGTGAGCTTGTTTGCTGGGTAATTTTTTAATAATGTTAGTTTGTTATTAAACTATTTCTTTTAATTTAGGATTTGGTAGATGCATATTTAGAATGCGGCACGTATACTATTGTAGAACGACTTCGACCTTCGAACTGTACATATGACCAATTAAATTTTAAATTGTTTTGTTTGCTCACCTCTATAATTTGTTTACAATATTTTAGAAAACTTTGTTTTTTCTTTGATACAAAATAAATAAATAGAATAATTAATTGTTTTATTTTAATTTTTACTGATACGAATACATTATAATTTAGTAGTAGTAGTTTGAAGGATTCTAACTACTTGCTAAGGAATACCTGCAGATCTTTGTGGCCCGGGTCATGTAATGAGAAGACCATGCTGCTATATTTTCTAATGGAATTTCTACCTTATTGACATAAGAACATTTATCGTTTTTATAATGTTTTGAATAGTACATCTACAATTTTTCCAAAATTTTAACAGTTCGTATTTCGAAAAACCTATGTCTGAATATATATCTTTTGTTAAAAATATCAGTTATAAAAATATTCCAATTTAATCACTACTGGGAAAAAAATTACAGAAATTAAAATTTAAAAAAACCCTATAATCAAATATTTAGGGAGGTTTCGGGACTATTTTGACGTCTCACGCGTTTCTCTAAAGTTTCAGATAACTTCATAATAATATAAAAAGTTAGAACATTTTTAACATTGCTTTTAAGGGGTTTGATATGTTGCCTAACAATCTATCGAGACCTCCCTTAATAGCACATTACTCATATTATTAATGACAAATGATTTAATTCACTCATATATTGTTTAAAATAATTAGTTATGATTTAATTTATAAATAACATTAATACAATAAAACGAAAAACAAAGACAGCGGGACGTGATGTTCCCAAGCAGTCGCTCATCCAAGTACTGACAGCGCCCGTCGTTGCTTCGCTTCGGTGATCGAATGGAACCGGTGCTTTCAACGATGAATGATGTTTTTACATCATGCTTTCAACGTGTATGGCCGTTGTCTTTGTAAAATGTCGGTCTTATTATTTTCTCATAATTATAGTTTAATTACGCATTTTTATGAACCGTAAATGATAAAAGATTGTATTCATGGGCGTAGCCAGCTAAGGGCAGGGAGGGGCAACTGCCCCCCCCCCCCTGGAAGAGCAAAAATAAATTAAATAATTTTTAAATTTTAATAAACAAAAAATTAAATCTAAAATATACATATTTTTCTGTTCTGCATATTTTTTTTGTTATCTGTTTTATATATTTTGTTTGTTGTTGTGGTCGTTTGGTTGCTTTTATGAACATTTTAAAATTAATTAATAAGCTATAATAAATAAAATTATTCGCGTGTCCTTTGTCACTAAAATATATTTCATCAGCAAAAAACAAAGCTGTTTGAAAAACTGACATAGTGCTAAATATATATTAATAGCGTTTTCGATTTAATGCATTGGTGCACACCAGAATTGTCCCACCCAGAATTGGATAAAAACGAGTGTTCGATTTACTCTCAGGATACGTCAATTTTTAGTGTTCGATTCAACCACTTAACAGTCGGACATTTTTGAGAAAAATGGTAAAAAAATTGTCTCTTTTTTTTTGTTTTCATTTAACTACATTTTTTAATCCTATTAATTAATTAAAATAAATTTACTCAATAAGTAGTTTTAGTGTGAAATATTTTGAAACATTCAATACACAATCCTACATCAGAATCCGAAATAAATACTCTTATAACGTACGTAAGACCTGCACCAACAAGTTAAAACAAAAGTTGCCTGAACGAGACTCGGATCGTCAGTGTACGGAAAATGTCACGCCGAGTGCGGTTCGTGCAAAACTATCAAGTGGTTAAAACACAACTTGCTCCAAATCCTAACATAGGACAATACTTTTTGCAACAACTATTGAGTTAGTGTGTAAGTGGTCTTGTCTAGCGACAGTGTCCTATTTAATAGTATAACGAAACGCCACTGGTTTTCTTCGAGAAAAATTGAGATACAAGTGAGGAATATACGGGAACCGGCGATGCGAATGTTCTGGCTATTTCTAGGCTCAAAAAGGGTATATAAAATTGCCTATCCGGCGCGAAGACAGACAGTACAGTACATAGTGCAGGATACGAAGTTGCATACGGCGAATAGAAAGCGAGGCGCGAGATTTAAAAGCGGAATAGTTAAAAAGTGTTGAGAAAGTGAATATTTGTGTTGTTTTGTTAACTTTATTGGTTTTAAATAAAGTTGGTGTGAATAGTTATCAGTGTTAAATTATTGCCTGAGAAACATGAGGGAAAATCCGTAACAATAGTTTTACCACAGAATAAAGAGACAGAAATCACAGAAAAGACAATATGGATATAAGAAATTGGTTACAAAAAGGTAAGTTAAATAATTTCAGTAGAAAATTAAATTTTTAATTAAAACTTTAGAGTCATTCCATTAGAAATGGTCCAAAAATTTGAAAATTGGTTGCTCGACCAGCACCAAATAAAACAAAACTACCATGTAATGATAGCTTATAATGTAGATATGTTATATCCGATGTTAATTTTTGTTCAAAATTATTTGTATCGCAACGTTTGGAAAAAATTCAATTGCAGCCCTTTACAAAATTGCCAATTGCTCTTTACTCTTTGCTTGTATCTTTGTGAAACAATTTTATTAGCTTTGGCAAAAGATTCTGTGCATTATTAATATAATTTTATATATTTTTCATTATTATGATGCCGACTTTTTTGCCTTCTAATTATAACAAAAATTACAATAATGCACCGATTTTGACAGCTGATATCTCAAATGGGACTAAATATAAAAACTTCAAATTTTCACATATTAAAGATCAAACAGCACTTTATACGTGCTATTAATTTCATTTTGTGTTTTTAATCTAGAGAAAAACTATTAACATCGGATATAGTATATCCACATTATAAGCAGTCTATACCTCACCAACAATTCAAAATGAGATCATACAATTATGCGGTGAAGTTATCAAAGAAAAAATAATCGAAAACTGTAAACGGGCAAAAGCTTATGCTGTAATGGCTGATGAAACAGCAGATATCGCTGGAAAAGAGCAGCTTTCTATTGGATTAAGGTTCTATGATGAAAGCCAAAAAATAATCAGGGAGGAATTTGTAGGCTACATTGAGTTAAAATGTCAAGATGCTTCTACAATAGCTAGCGCAATTCAAAGTTTTTTAGAAGATAATAATTTTTCCGCCGATAATTGTATGGGATTCGGATTTGACGGGTGTTCCACGATGGCCGGCGAAGAAGGTGGTGTACAGGCCATTCTTAAAAAAAGTACGCTAAATCTTTATTTTCCATTGCTCCAGCCACAGACTAAATCTTGTGGTCAATGATACTAGCAAGCTACCAGAAATAAGAAACACAATTGCAACGGTTAAAGACACAATAACCTTCTTTCGTGAATCGCCAGCCCGTAGGAAATCGGTTCCAAATCTTTCAAGGCTTTGTGAGACCAGATGGTCGGAAAAATATAAGAGCATAAAAAAATTTTCAGAAAGCTTCACTGACATTGTTAAAGCACTAGAACATCTATCTGTCGAAGGAAACTATGCAACAAGAAAATCTGCCTACCAATTGCACTATGCAGTTACTAAACCAATATTCATCTTAGGCTTAAACATAATTGCAAGATACTCTGCAATTTTGGAACCCGTTGTAAACGTTTTACAAGCTAAAACTATGAATTTGGTTATGGTGAAGAAACATATTGATGATATTCTAGATGTAATCAAAGAAGATAGACAAGATGTCGAAAATGTTTCTTATGAATTATTTAAAAAATCACTTGATATCGCAGAGAAAGTAGGGGTTGAGTTGTCAGTACCACGAGTCACTCAAAAGCAAGCACTCAGAAGTAATCCACCATCTAAGTCTGCAGTTGAATACTGGAAGCGGTCAATAATCATCCCCTATCTTGATTCTTTAACTTCGTCTTTGGATGCTAGATTCTCCAACGAAAATACACCTGCTTTTGCTTTAACTTATCTTCATCCTTCAAGCATGCTCAAAATGGCTTCAAAAGATTTCAAAAATAATGCAGAATCTTTCATGGAATTTTATAAGTTGGGCGATGTCTCTGCAGAATTAGATTTGTGGTACAATATGTGGAAGAAAAAGAATTTAGCAGAAGACAAATTAAAGGACATTGAAGTGGCTGGACTTTTGGAGGAAGCTAATGTTTTTTTCCCTGCAACAAGGCACGCACTGCTAATATTAAGTGCTTTCCTATCCACTACTGCTACCTTGGAAAGATCATTCAGTACCCTGCGAAGGGTAAAAACCTGGCTCAGGAGTACAATGGGTGATGACAGACTCACTGGGTTGTGTTTGATGAGTGTGCATCGAAAATGCTTGAAGGAAAATCAGGACTGCATAGTGAAGAAAGTTTTGGATAAATTTAGTTTAAACCCAAGAAAAATGTTATTAGTTTAATTTAAGTATAATTAAAATCTCAAAGTTTTGTTTTCATTTGCCTTTTCTTTTTATCCTAAAATTTTACATTTTGAACGACCATGGACCATGGTTTGCCCCCCTGTTATAAATCCTGGCTACGCCCTTGATTGTATTGTCATCGGGAATTCATCATTTTGTAGAGTTTCAAGTCGATTGGACTTGTGGAAGTGGTCGAAAAATCGATAACAAATTTTGACGTATACATCATACAGTGTGAGTTAATAAAATAGTGTAATATAACTTATGTATATATTTTGAAAAGCTAAGACATCAACCGAACTATAAAGTAAAGCATAAAAAAAATAATCGTATGTTGTTACATGAAAATCACAAAATAAAAAGTCAACTAAGCACGTTTGTGAATTCTACGTAAAAATCCCTACAAGACGCAGTTCTTAGTTTCTCAATATCTCAAAAGATATCAACAGAGATACGACAGGTGTGCTAAAATTTCAAAATCATTGTATCACAGAAACAAAGAAAGCTGGGGAAGTTGTGTTTATGGGTTTTTTTATTTCACGAAAAAGTAGCATAGTGAGGCGAAAACCATCTCTTACAGGAGCTACAATTACATCGAAAATGGGACACTGCACATATTTAGTGAACCCTTTAAATTAAAATATTGGATGTATAAGAGATATTAACAGTAATTTCAATACAGTCCACAGTCGACCTAGATTCTGTCCTTTGCAAAATATTCAGTGTTGTGTAAAAATTAATGCTTTCAAGTACTCTCAAATGCTTTATTTCTTTAATTTATTAACATGCATATAACATATAATTACTAGGATATAATGATAACCATACATCGTACATGATCAAATTTTGAAGTCAAATAAAAGATACAACGTGATCAATCTCAAGTGTACTGTAGTGGTATGACAAAATCCCTAGTTGTTAATATTGTTGTTTGCATGTTGACTGCTTTGGATTTTAGTGTGGTTTTAGTCGTTTTAGTTTATTTCAGTTTATGTCATATTATACCTTCGTTTTCACTTTTGTATTTTCTAGAGTTATTTACAAACTGTCTATACCAAGACAAATTATATATTCTGAATTTCAAATTTGTAAAAACATTGTCATTCCATAAACATGTACTGTAAATTTTATTTAATTATAATGAAATTATAACATTTAAATACTTGAGATTCATTATTTTGTAATGATTTAATCCAATCATTAAATAATATTTTATTTATTTTGTTGTATTTTATAGGGATGCAGTCTAATCAAATACAAAATAGTCATTATTGTAAATTAAGATAATATTTTATAATATGTATAAGTTAATGACCTTCATACAGATTTGAAACTGATCGTAATTTTACTCCAACCATGCTCTAGAGTAGTTAGAGCAATACAGCTCTACCAACCTATCAGCGGTACCAACTTAAATATTTTGATCACGTGGTATACACTTGAGATTGATCACTCTGTACATCTTTTTCTCTATACATTCACCATATGATATCAGCTGGCCATATTATGTAATGCTCTTGAAAATATTTGTTAGGTTAATATTTGTTACTGCATATAATTACAAGGTGTTTACTAATTATTATTATTTTGAGATATTTATATTTTAAAAATTTAAATAGTGTTACATTAAGACAAGAACAAATATAAGAAAATCTACATTTTTGTAAATTCAAAATTTTTTTTAATATTTATTTAAAGTAAGATAAAAATGATTTTATGATTTTAATGAAATATTTGAATAGAAAATAAAGAAATTAAGTAGTTTTAAACCTATTTTTTCAAATTGATGATTAGTCATCAATTATTGAATACCTAGGAAGTTTGTAAAAATAATAATTATGAAATAGAAAGATTAAATTGAATTTATAAAAAATATAAATAAATTATTTTTTTATAATCTTTAAATTTTATAAAAAATATTTTTTTTTATTTTTAAATTTTAATTATTTATTTTAAAATTTAATTAATATAATATAATATAAATATATATAATATATATAAATATTACTATTAGTGATATAAAAGAAACTAACCAAAAAACGCTAATTACAAATTGAAGGCCAACTTTAACGGTATTAAAACAAAAAAAATAAATAAATATTTTTTGTGAAGTGAAGGCCAAATTATTAGTAATTTAAAAAAATCTGAAATAAATATTCTCTGATTATATAAATTATATGAAAACGATACAGTAATATTAATTATAATTAATTATCAAAATTTTATATTTATTGACATTTAATTCAAATAAGTTTATATTCTTCCAAAATATTTATAATTTAATTTATTGCAATCAAATCGGAATTGCTAATTACATTTTTAAAAATACTTAAAATTGGGAATTATAGCTACATTGAAATGTAAAGGAAAATCGGTTAAAGACCTTATGCCCTTAAATTAAAACATAATTCCATTATACATTAACCGTTATGGACGAAATGTCAATTAAGGTAGAATTAGTGTATGACAAGAAAAGAATCATAGGTGAAGTAAACATTGAGACTACAATTATAACAGATGACAATCAACCTAAATCCAATTCTGTTCTAGTGCTTATGGCAGTAGCCATAAACGGACATTGGAAAATCCCCTTAGGATACTTTTTAATAAGAAGCTTCAGCGGAAGAGAACGGGCAAACCTTCTAAAAAAATGTCTTTTCTTAATTAATGATACAGGTGTAAAATTGTTTTCACTTACTTTGATGGTGCTCTAAACATAAGTATGTGCAAAATTTTAGGAGCCAACTTGATTATTTTTCCAATGGTTTTCAGCCTTGATAGTTAACTCACGGTGGAAAAAATATATATTTTTATGATTATTGCCACATGATAAAGTTGGTGAGAAACACACTTAGTGATAGGGCTACTTATTTACAGGAAGTGATGAAAACTTAATTGGAAATATATAAAAGAAATTTATAATTATCAAACAGAACAGGGTTTGCTATAAAAATAACAAAAAGGCATATCGATTATAACGAAAATAGAATGATGGTAAGATTGGCAAACCTTAAGTGAAAGCACATATAATGCTTTATGATTTTTAATGAACTAAAGGTCAACAGTTTAACAATTGTGTAGCTATCAAAATTTTGTTTAACGTCAAAATATATTCGATTTATTAAATCGTAAAGTAGGTTTAAGAAAATACATTCTGTTCACAAATGAAGTAACTGTAGCAACGTTATCTGAAAAGCACAATGCTTAGAAAAGTACATTGTACAGCTGAAGGATAGTGATGGAACAAATATTCTAAAATCAAATAGAAAGACTGGCTTTTTAGGACTTATTATATGTATTAGAAATATTTTTATAGTATATGTAGCTATAAAAAATTTAGGTTTAGAATATTTATTAACATATAAGTTATCTCAGGATTTTATTGAAACTTATTTTAGTGCTTAGAGTAGAGGAGGTTTCAACAACAATCCAAATGCCAAACAGTTTGAATCTGCATATAAACGTTTGTTAATCCGGCATGAAATAAGCACCAGTTTGTTTGGCAAATGATGTAGGCATTTTATATGTTTCCTCAAAAACTGTTCCAGACAGTATAAAATTATTCTAGTATCCCTGATCCATTCGATCATGATTATTTAAAAACTATGTGGGAACTAACTCCATATGTGGAACATGTAGTATATAGCAGTTTGTAGCTAGTAAAATACAAAAAAAAAATGAATTGTAAAATTTGTATAGCTGAATTATACTGTGAAAATAGTAGTAGTAACCTATTGATTTCATTAAAAAATAGAGGCTCGATGAAATACCCATCTAATGATGTAATTTACATTTGTTTAATTGCTGAAAGAGTAATCTGACAAAATCAACACAAATTAGTAGGGCTCGTAAAAGTCCATTTAATAAATAAAATTTATCAAATGTCATTCAAAAACTTTTTTGTCTGATTCTGACTCAGCATGTACTGTCTTAAGTTGTACTTGATAACCATAAGAGTCAACTAACAAAATTAATTATAGACTTGTATGTAGATATTTCGCTTTTCCACCAAACAAAAAAATTTCAGAAAGAGAAAAATATGTCCAAAAAAAATTTACTAAACTGATTTTATTTAAGCATCAATAAATTTGTATCATGTTTTAATTTATACACTTCAATTCTTTAATTCATAGTCTTATTAAATTACTAAATAAATCTTCGTTTCATACAAAACTACTGTTAGTTTATTAAACCTTCCTTCCTATAATACATTCATTCCTCTTCCATCTAGTACCATGATTATTCGTTTCAGACACCTAAGCTGCTAGGGGTATTAAAACTACTTTGTATAGTTTCGCCTTTACAGAACGATTCACTTTCGAGAGCAATTTTTAATAAATTTGAACTACCTATTTCATTTTTTTTGGTGTATTATTAATTAATGTAATAGACATCCATTCCAACGTGTATGGTATGAAAATTATATCTCAAAAATAATAATAATAGTAAACACCTTGTAATTATATGCAGTAAACAAATATAACCTAACAAATATTTTCAAGAGCATTACATAATTGGCCAGCTGTATCATATGGTGAATGTATAGAGAAAAAAGATGTACAGAGTGATCAATCTCAAGTGTATACCACGTGATCAAAATATTTAAGTTGGTACCGCTGATAGGTTGGTAAGAAGCTGTATTGCTCTAACTACTCTAGAGCATGGTTGGAGTAAAAATTACGATCAGTTTCAAATCTGTATGAAGGTCATTAACTTATACATATTATAAAATATTATCTTAATTTAAATAATGACTATTTTGTATTTGATTAGACTGCATCCCTATAAAATACAACAAAATAAATAAAATATTATTTAATGATTGGATTAAATCATTACAAAATAATGAATCTCAAGTATTTAAATGTTATAATTTCATTATAATTAAATAAAATTTACAGTACATGTTTATGGAATGACAATGTTTTTTACAAATTTGAAATTCAGAATATATAATTTGTCTTGGTATAGACAGTTTGTAAATAACTCTAGAAAATACAAAAGTGAAAAACGAAGGTATAATATGACATAAACTGAAATAAACTAAAACGACTAAAACCACACTAAAAATCCAAAGCAGCCAACTGCAAAACAACAATATTAACAACTAGGGATTTTTGTCATACCACTACAGTACACTTGAGATTGATCACGTTGTATCTTTTTTATTTGACTTCAAAATTTGCACATTGTACGATGTATGGTTATCATTATATACCTAGTAATTATATGTTATATGCAGTTAATAAATTAAAGAAATAAAGCATTTGAGAGTACTTGAAAGCATTAATTTTTACACATAACACAGAATTTTGATGAACGCTAGGTCGACTGTGCATTGTATTGAAATTACTGTTAATATCTCTTATACATCCAATATTTTAATTTTTTAAGGGTTCACTAAATATGGACAGTGTCCCATTTTCAATGTAATTGTAGCTATCTCCGTACCTTAAGAGATGTTTTCGCCTCACTGTGCTACTTTTTCGTGAAATAAAAAAACCCATAAACATAACTTCCCCAGCATTCTTTGTTTCTGTGATACAGTGATTTTGAAATTTTGGCACATCTGTCGTATCTCGGTTGATATCTTTTGAGATATTGAGAAACTAAAAACTGCGTCTTGTAGGGATTTTTACGTAGAATTCACAAACGTACTTAGTTGACTTTTTATTTTGTGATTTTCATGTAACAACATACGATTATTTTTTTTATGCTTTACTTTATAGTTCGGTTGATGTCTTAAGCTTTTCAAAAATATATACATAGTTATATTACACACTTTTATTTAACTCACACTGTATGATGTATACGTCAAAATTTGTTATCGATTTTTCGACCACTTCCACAAGTCCAATCGACTTGAAACTCTACAAAATGATGAATTCCCGATGACAATACAATCAAGGGCGTAGCCAGGATTTATAACAGCAAACCATGGTCCATGGTCGTTCAAAATGTAAAATTTTAGGATAAAAAGAAAAGGCAAATGAAAACAAAACTTTGAGATTTTAATTATACTTAAATTAAACTAATAACATTTTTCTTGGGTTTAAACTAAATTTAAAATATTAATTAAAATATTTATTTCATGCATTTTTTTTTGTTATTGTAAATTGAGCCCGGCTTAATAATCGTTGGGCCCTTCGAGCTGTTGTAACATTAGGAGTCACGGGTTGTTTTTTGCGAGGTGTAGTTTCTGTTGTGATAGTGTCACCTAAATAATGTAAACATAATATATATATATATATATATATATATATATATATATATACAGGGTGTCCAGTTTAAGATGAAATGCATGGGGATATTGGAAACCGTTAGAGATACGAAGATGGTTAAATGGAGAAAAAGTTGCATCATTATATGCCCAAGAAGTAACCATGGTTACATGTCAAAAATCCTTCCATTTACTAGACACAGGGTGATAACTGAAAATATGCGTTTTCTAAAAATCGCTATATCTTGTTTCTTGCAAGAGATACATCCACGATTTTTGCAGGATGGGGTAACAGGTACGAGGATTTCAAAATGATTTTGAAAAAATCTAGGCCTACTAGATTTTGAGATAATGCACGCAACTTTCGATTTTCTTATGGACGCCATATTGGATTTTTGCATTTTGAATTCTTCATAAAAATGCTTTTCAACCATATATCATATGTTTATAATCTGCCAATGAGAAAGTGTCAAATTACACAATTAAATTTATATCAAAGCATATTATGTATTTTAATTAAATGAAAATTAATCTACAAATTAAACTAACTATTGAGAACAATATTATTGATTATTAACATAAATCATAATAATAAAAGTGACAAAACAACAAAAATAAAATTTAATATTATACTGAATTTTACTATTAATTAATCAAATGCTCGAATAAACCTTCATTCTCCTGCAAACACCATCTGCATCGAGTTAGCACTGCATCACAAGAGTTCCTTATATCTCGCATTTTGAATTCTTCATAAAATGCTTTTCAACCATATATCAGATGTTTATAATCTGCCAATGAGAAAGTGTCAAATTACACAATTAAATTTATATCAAACTAGGCCTTTGCCAATCAACCATCTATTCAATTATTGCAAGAGAATGGAGGTTTATTCGAGCATTTGATTAATTAATAGTAAAATTCAGTATAATATTAAATTTTATTTCTTGTTGTTTTTTGTTACTTTTATTATTATGATTTATGTTAATAATCAATAATATTGTTCTCAATAGTTAGTTTAATTTGTAGATTAATTTTCATTTAATTAAAATACATAATATGTCAAGGTTGCTTTGATATAAATTTAATTGTGTAATTTGACACTTTCTCATTGGCAGATTATAAACATATGATATATGGTTGAAAAGCATTTTTATGAAGAATTCAAAATGCAAAAATCCAATATGGCGTCCATAAGAAAATCGAAAGTTGCGTGCATTATCTCAAAATCTAGTAGGCCTAGATTTTTTCAAAATCATTTTGAAATCCTCGCTACCTGTTACCCCATCCTGCAAAAATCGTGGATGTATCTCTTGCAAGAAACAAGATATAGCGATTTTAGAAAACGCATATTTTCAGTTATCACCCTGTGTCTAGTAAATGGAAGGATTTTTGACATGTAACCATGGTTACTTCTTGGGCATATAATGACGCAACTTTTCTCCATTTAACCATCTTCGTATCTCTAACGGTTTCCAATATCCCCATGCATTTCATCTTAAACTGGACACACTGTATATATATATATATATATATATATATATATATATATATATATATATATATATATATATATATATATATATATATATATATATATATAAAATTGGTTTAGTGAACGAACAGAATTCAATTTAATAATCATTAATTGTATTTTATTTAAAATTAACTTTTAAAGTACACAGTAAAAGATTAACTCGAGTGGGACTTGAACCCACGACCTCCACTTTGCTAGAGTGGCGCTCTTCCATCTGAGCTATCGAGTAGGCAAGTCACAATCGATTCAAACTTGAACTGTATGTACTTCCCTAGTTACGATGTATTATAATTATTATACACAGAATGAAGGATCACAGTCAACTTTTTGTGAATGATTATTAAATTGAACTTCTGTTCGTTCACTAAACCAATTTCTATAGTTATCTATTACTATTGCATACAGCAAATAAAAATTAACAATCAGTCACGTGTTGTCATGTGAGAAACCTTAGCGAATTGCGGGCTCACATGACATTCACAAAAAGTTGACTGTGATCCTTCATTCTGTGTATAATAATTATAATACATCATAACTAGGGAAGTACATACAGTTCAAGTTTGAATCGATTGTGACTTGCCTCCTCGATAGCTCAGATGGAAGAGCCCCACTCTAACGAAGTGGAGGTCGTGGGTTCAAGTCCCACTGGAGTTAATCTTTTACCGTGTGTACTTTAAAAGTTAATTTTAAATAAAATACAATTAATATATATATATATATATATATATATATATATATATATATATATATATGCATATATATACAGGGTGATTCAAATTCGAGGCTAACCATGGGGATTTCGAAAACGGTAAGAGATAGAGGGGTGGTTTAAATTTGGCAAAGTTGCGAAATTTTGGGAACAACAACATGCTGCCGAGAAACCAAAAAATTTTATTTCGTTTTCGAGATTTTTTAAAAAAACCAAAATCTCTCATTTTCGTTTTTATTTTTTCCGGACCTTATTTACAAAGATATTCAAAATTAAACAATTCATTCGTAAGACAACTTTTTCTTGCCTACAGAATGGCGGCATCAAAATTTTAATACGACGTTTCGTCTTCTGCCGACCATCATCAACTTTTTTATTTCTTATGGTCGCCATCTTGAATTCTTAGACCACTAAATAGAGCTTTTTTTTGTGATTTCAAAAATGTATAATTTGCCTACCTTATGTTGAACCGCTTAGCTAATATTATCAAAAAAGTAAAATTATTGTTGATTTTAAAAAACGATCTAGATACCATTGTACTGTAGATGCGTGTACATATTGTTTTTTATTATCAAGATACCTTTGAATTTGATTATTCTTTATTGTATTTAATATGGCTACTGTACTGTAATTGTATTTGTGTTTTTTTTTTGTGAATGTTGTAATTGTATTAGTATTTAAAATGCCATTTTCAAACGATGAAAAGCGTGACATGTTGCAAGTCTATTACGTCAAAGGCAGAAACTCGAGAGATACATTACATTAAACACCTATTTTGAAATGTACCCTGAAAGAAATCAACCAAACGAAAGTTATTTCTTAAGACTTCACCGAAATTTGTCAGAATACGGACAATTTAATGCATCAAAACCGAAATACGGGAGTAGGCTCCCTTTAGCAGTTAAAGAGGAAATTCTTGATACAGTAAGTCTTTCTTGCGTTTTTTTTTGTCACAGATCTATGTTTTGATTTAATTTTAGGTAAACCTAAACCCGTCTATTTCTACAAGAGAGATATCTGTAAATTTAAATATCCCGCAAACAACAGCGTGGAGAACATTGAATGAGGCGAATTTCAAACCTTATAAAATACATACAAGTCAAGTTTTACATCCCGGTGATAACTAGAGGCGGCTTAGATTTTGCAATTGGTTACTTGACCAAGCAAACCACGATGCGAATTTTGTTGAAAAAATAATTTGGACTGATGAATGTCGCTTCTCCAATTTAGGCGTTTTTAATCGCAATAATGAACACATCTGGGCAACTGAAAATCCTAGAGAGAACAGGCAAGTCCGAGATCAAATTCGCTTTGGGTTTAACGTCTGGATCGGTTTAACTAAGAATAGGTTACTAGGCCCTTTTATTTATGAGGATACGTTAAATTCAGTTAGATATCTAGAGTTCTTAAGAGGACCAATGCTGGGGTATTTGGAAGAAATGCCAATTAACGAATTAAGAGAACTTTGGTGGCAGCAAGATGGTGCCCCACCTCATAACGCTGTTTTAGTTCGTAATTATCCAAAACGAAATTTTTCCAAACGCATGGATAGGTAACAGAGGTGTTATCGAATGGCCAGCGCGTAGTCCCGACTTTACTCCGCTAGATTTTTTTTTTTATGGGGAACCTTAAAAAATATTATTTATAAGCAGCGCTACGAAAACATCCAAGAACTTCGAAATAGCGTTATAACTGCCTGCCAAAATATTCTCCGAAGAAGTATTCAACGAGCAATACGTAGTGTAATCAAAAGAGCTAATATGTGTGTACAACAAAATGGTTTTCTTTTTGAACACCTATTGTAATCCTAAACGTTTAAAAATAGTTTAATTTTATCGTTATTTTTCTTGCTTTACTTGTTCCTTTTCGTTTACTTGTTTCTCATAGTTTTTTTTTATAAGTCAAAAGTACATTATGTGTTAATAGTAATTTTATTTATTTTTTTTTTTGTAAATTTAGGTATCTTGATAATAAAAAACAATATGTACACGCATCTATAGTGCAATGGTATCTAGATCGTTTTTTAAAATCAACAATAATTTTACTTTTTTGATAATATTAGCTAAACGGTTCAACATAAGGTAGGCAAGTTATACATTTTTAAAATTACAAAAAAAAAGCTCTAATTAGTGGTCTAAGAATTCAAGATGGCGGCCATAAGAAATAAAAAAGTTGATGATGGTCGGCAGAAGACGAAACGTCGTATTAAAATTTTGATGCGGCCATTTTGTAGGCAAGAAAAAGTTGTCTTAAGAATGTATTGTTTAATTTTGAATATCTTTGTAAATAAGGTCAGGAAAAAATAAAAACGAAATTCAGATTTTGGTTTTTTTAAAAAATCTCTCGAAAACGAAATAAAATTTTTGGTTTCTCGGCAGCATGTTGTTGTTCCCAAAATTTCGCAACTTTGCCAAATTTAAACCACCTCTATCTCTTACTGTTTTCGAAATCCCATGGTTAGCCTCAATTTGAATCACCCTGTATATATATATATATATATATATATATATATATATATATATATATATATATATATATATATATAAATATATGTCTACCCATTCAATAGTTTACTTACATGTAGAAGGTAAGGGGAAATTTGATTTTTGTTGATTATCCTTTAAATTTTGAGGTAATAATTGAGTAGGGACGGCATTTGACACTAAACGCATATGACCACCAAAAGCTCGGGCATTAATATTTATGTAATCACTTTCTATAAAGTGGTTTGAACATATCCTAAGATTCGAAACATCTGTTCCTTCGTGTAAGTTGCAAATTTTCAACCATAAATGTCTTACATCCTTATTTTTAGGAAACCTGAAGTAAGAGGTTAAAACCTACTTTTATAAACAGTAAAAGTACACTTACATATGAAGAGTAAATAATATATTGTTAGAAGCAACTTTAATATTTTCCTTTTTGGAATCGCACAAATAACAAATTAACCGACGCGGCATATTTATATATGTAGTTTCTTACACTACAATAGACTATTTTAGAATAACTAATACTTAACTAACTACTAATTATATACAGTCTCAAAATCACAAACACAAATTTAAACAGAAAAACGGAACGATAACAAACAAAATGGAGACGTAAACAAGTAAACGAATTGTTTAACTATATGATTGATTAACTACACCACGAAAAGCGATTGTGCAACTTGATAATTTTCATTGGTTAACGTCGGGAATTATAGAATAAAAAGATGTGTCTGTCTCTGGATTTTAGCTTCACTTTTTCAATTTTGTTAGCATTATATACCTAGTATAATTAATATATGGCATATAACATCCGTATAACCATCTTAACCGCGAATATTTCAAGGCACTATTGCCACGTTTTCAGACAATGTTGCCTTAACTTAAATATTAAAAAAACCTTAACATTATGTCTCCATGTTCAAACTTTTTAAACAGTCGCGGTTGTGTTCATGGTTTTGAATGTTAAGAGTCAACGTTCTATTGGCGTAATGAGCACAGTAGACGTAGTGTAACTATTTCATTTCTTTAAGCAGTTGGCACAGAGCTGATGGTGAATTTTATTGTCATCCTAAAAACAAATTGGTGTGCAACAGATCTTAAGACCCTTTTAGTATGATGATGGCTCATAAAGAACTAGTGTTAAAAATTATGCAATGAAAAATCGGAGGTATGTACCAGATGTTCAGGAAAAAGAATTTATGTAACAAAAGTGCAGACCACGAGAAACATCTGAAAATTATTTCTAGAATTGTGGGTCGACCACTCAAGGGCGTACATTCTGCACATGTATTAGTCACTAGTCTAGTGACTGTAACATGTATGGTTAAACGGTTTTTGTCCGATTTTACCAAATAAGAGATAGGGAAAAGTGGGAACCGTTTTGAAAAAAACGCTCATATGTTCGGTTCTGTTCCACAAAATTTTGATAACTAGGTATAGTTGAAAAGAGCTTTTCTCCACCAATGGAATGTTCATTAACTCTAATCAACCTAACCAATATGGCGAGTGGTAGAGGACGCTGCTTTATTTGTTTTTGAAAATATGTTTTCTCTCGAAAATATTAAATGGAAACATATAAGTTTGACTACGGCTTTAAAAATATGGTAAATTAGCAACAAAACAGCGAAAACCGGATGTCGATAGACGCGTATATAAACAACTATTTCAAAAAACAACGTTTGTGTCTGATACTAGCTTTGTTTGTTACGCGAATACAGTGCAGTGTAGTGTATTCAGTGCAGTGCAAACCGGACTTGTCAGTGTTTCCCAGTGTATCGCAAATCTAGGATAGTTGCTAAACGTTTTTCGTGTAGTTATTTTGTAAGACGAGCTCATAAATATACTCAGGAAAATTATGAATATGTTAAATCTCCTAATCGACAATAGTGACTTAAGTGATAGTAGTAGTAGTAACAGTAGTAGTAGTAGCGAAGAAGACTTCTTACTTGTAAATACATTTAATGATAAACAGAAAAGAAATTGCATAGAAAACGTTGTACCAAATTATACTGATTTTCGAATTTCAAGAACTTTGCTCATTGAATTAACAGAAAAATTTGAGCAAAGTGAAGAATATAAGAATGTTCTACAAAATTATAACAGAACATCTAATGACAAACACCTCGCAGTTTTTTTATGGTTTGCAGGCCATGAGGCATGCTCTTATAGAGATGTAACTGATCGATTTGACTTATCGTTATGGACAGTGCACCACATCGTTAAGATAATAACGATATTTATTAGTAATATATGAAAAGAATTAATTGTATGGCCAAATGAAAATAAAAAGGTGATAACGGCAAACTACTATAACAACAGAAGACGTATACCTAATGTAATAGGTAAGTTTATAAGCTTAATCTATAAACAATTATATTTTTAGGTATTATTGATGAAACACACATAAACATTGACCCTACGAAGAAAAATCCAGACGAATACATCGATAGAAAAGGCAACATCACAATTGTAATGTAAGCAATTTGCAATGAAGAAAAGAAATTTATCGATGTGTTCATAGGATCCCCGGGAGCTGTTCACGACAGTCGTGTTTTAAAAAATTCATTTATATTCAAAAAGTTAACTAATACTACAGGTAAATTGATAATTTATCAAATCAACATTTCTGTGATGTGCGATTTGCAGGATATTATTTATTAGGAGACTCTGCCTATCCTTGCCTAAAATGGCTTATTGTTCCATATAAAGGCAATCGACATTAGAAGTAGAAAACAAAAAATTTAATATTGCTTTGAGTTCATGCCGAGTAGATATTGAACACTCATTTGGGATGTTAAAGCAGAGATTTAGACAATTTATTATTGCAAGCTACAAAATTTGAATATGCTTTCCCATTTCATTGGAGCTTGTTTTCTTCACAACTTAGCTGACCAAGATGATTTACATTTAGAAATAATACAAGATGAAGAAATTTCTGAAGAGTATGGCAATATTCACAATGGGAATGAAGATCGAAAGCATTTAACAGATGAAATATGTAATTCATTATGAATGTTTTATAATTAATATGCAATACATTAAATTGTTTTATAATTAATATGCAATACATTAAATTGTTTTATCTCTTGTAATGAATATTGGTTTCAATATAGCTGGTATTTAATGTTGTTTCACTATTCGAAGAATTATTTTCCACCATTTCATCGCATTGGAATTATAAGGTTCTATCTGCAAATTTGCCAGAAATTCAGATTTTGGTTTCAAATGGTGCTATCTGCTTAAATAATTCCTCTTTAGAAGTGTTAGCGACATCTAATGAGAAATGGCCGAATTTCAGATATTACATAGTTCTATCTACATTGAACCAAAATATACATTTGGAGTAAAAAGGTTTCATCTACACCAATTTCGTACAGATAGTTCTATCTGTAGATTCATTACATAAAAATCACGTACTAGCAAAATAGTCCTGGAAGGTATGTAAAAGGCTTTTATAGTTCTACATCCATTTATTAATTTTTCCAACTTCTCTACAGTGTATTTGTAATTCTTTAACTATATCTACTATTTAATCTCCTTTTTTAGCACTAAAGATAAACCCCATTTCACAAATACTAGAAAATCAAAATTGTATTCCTATTAAGCATGGTGAACCGAAAAATCTCAGACCATTGTCATTCCGTGGCCTTAGTAACACAAATCTGATTCAGACAAGTAGTCAGCACAGAAGTAATCTCGAAGGTAAGTTTTTTAATTCCTGTATCACATGCTATTATTTTTGCTTCATTATTTGAAATAGTAGGTGCTTAATATCAACTCATTTGTATAATAAATAACTATAACATGTTTAACCAAATATCCGTTTGCTTTTCTTTACAGAAATGGATTTATCAAAAAAGGAAAATCAGATTTATTATACGAGCAAGAACAAACAAACTGTATCAATATAAACAAAGACGATGATGATTTCAATTCTGAAGGTATATTATACTTACATTATAGTACTGTATTATTTTACCTACTTTTATAAAGAGATATTAATTACGTTTCTAGCAATAAAGCTGTCACAAGAATCGAACGATGTTACATCTACGCAAGAACTTTGTGTCTTATCATCTACACAAGAAAAATTGGGGAGCCCTATTGATGAAATTCATGAAGTTGAAACGTTAAACACAATGGAAATAATTATGAAATTATAATTATTCATGACCCAAGTAACGTGATAGTTAAAGATAATGTGGAGCTTATTGATCACTTAGGCAGGGCTATTGAGTTTGGGAACCAAATAGATCTTATTTGGTCTGAAGAAAATATTAATGGAGAGAGTGGCGAGACTGACGATATGATGGTACAAAATGTTACCGGGGTTGAAAACCTACATGTTGGATCACAAAACACTGGGAATCAAAATGTGCTAAGTGGAGTACAGAACGTGGGCAAAGAGGCACTAGTTAAAGAAAAATCACGAAAAGAAAGAAATATCCAAGTGATGGGAAAAATAATATCCGAAAAAGGAAATGTCAAGCAGGGGAAGAATACGTCACTTCAAAAGGAACCACAAAAAGGCCAGACAAATAAAAAATACGAAAAATTGTTTGAAGAAATGTATGTTTAATTGCTCAAAGCAAATAACACCTGAGGAGCAGCAAAGTGTTTTTAAGAAGTACTGGTCATTATCACAAGATGAGAAATATGTTTTCCGAAAGAGACAAGGAAACAAATGGTTAAAGGAAGAACTACAACTCCCAATGATCCAGCTAGAAGACATTTAGCTATTATTACTTTAAAGTCAAAGAAGAAAGAATTAGAGTATGAAAGCAATTTTCCTTAGGAACACTAGACATTTCCCAAAAACCAATTTATACTGCTTATCAAAATGGAAATGAAGCTAAACAAGACCTAAGGGGCAAAAAATCTAAAAACTTGATCGCCCTAGAGAAGGACATAATTTCTCACATTAATTTTATCTCTTTAATTGAATGGCATTATTGCAGACGAACAACAAAAAGAAAATATTTAGAAAGCAATTTAAGTGTTGCAAAGATGTATGAATTGTACATTGATTGGTGCAAAGAAAACAATAAAGTAGCAAAATTGACATATTACAGACATGTGTTCACCAACAAATTTAACTACGGGTTCCATATCCCAAAAAAAGATAGATGTATTAAGTGTGAATCGTTTAAGATGAAGAAAAGTGAACACAGGCTAACAGAGTCCAAGAGGAATCTTACGAGGAACATATCAATCTTAAAATTCAATGACATGTGAAACACTGATAAAGAGAATAACAAACCTTGTTTAAGTTTCGACTTGGAGAATGTAATTACTTGTCCTCGAGCCGAAGTTGGCGATTTCTTCTATTCTCAAAAATCGAATATTTACAATTTGACAGGATATTTTTCTCCAAAACAAAAAAAACGTACTGCGCAATATGACTGAAAATTAAAATGATCCAATTTACACAACAACTTTCAGAAATACACTACAAATTAGATTACAATGAAGAATATAGAGGACATTCTTTAAAGTCGGACGTCGCTTCTGTGAAACGATTGAGAGTCAAAGCAGAAAGTAATTCCGACAAAACGGTTTTTAATATTAATAAACCAAGAATTTTACTCTTAAGAATTCTCTATCTATCAGATGATAAAAAAAAAGCAATTAAAAAAATAATTATGTCTTGACAAGCAATATCTTACTTCTTTCTTAAATTCTTTGCAGTGAAGGTGCTCATGTTGAAGATGTTTTTTGGTTAGAAGTTTTCGATACTTCAATTTTTGTTACAATGCGTTTTTTTCTGAATAAAAATCATTTTGTATCATCGACTTTTTTGTTCAGTGTTTTATTAACTTCGCAAAGATAAAAACTCACCTATGGTAGTATTATTAAAACACGTAGGTTCACTAATTTTGAGATTAAATTTGTTCACATAACTTTATCGAATTTTTTTTTCTATGGAAAATTTGATGACTCGCATGATGATCACGAAGTTTGCATACCGAGTTTAATATACCTACACATTTCTACAAAGTAAGTTTAATAATTTTATGTTAGACAGAACCAAACTGAATTAACTTGTGCCATTGTTAGTCACCCATAATGAATATTATACAGTTCTATGTGCACATAGAACCATAATAAATAAATTATGTGCTTTCGTTTCTACCATAATTATTCATTTTAAAAACACATAGAAAGTCAAGTAAATTTTTTTTTTTTATATGATTGTGGACCTGAACAGGTTAAATTTGGCCTATCGTGCTAAAGCACTCAGGAACACTTAGGAGGATGGATAGAGGGATAATGAATTGCCAATAGATGACTATGAACAGGTACCTTAAATTTTCTCGTATCATAAGTAAGAGGAAAACAGGAACTAGGGAGATCATTCCAGAGTTTAGAAGTAGTGTAGAAAAATGTGGATTGCGCCCGTTTGGTACGACAAGTGGAGATTTGTAAAAGTAAACTGATGATGTGAATGAGCAAACCAAGTGTTTCTCGCAAAGATAGCCCGAGATGGTATCAAAGAATATAATTCAGCAGCGCAATAGCCGTTGTAGTAACGATAATACAAAGAAAGAACTGAAACCATCCTTCTATGCTCAAGGGACTATATGTGAGAAGTTAAGGACGGATCATTTATAAGCCTAATCGCTCTCTTTTGAATACGATCAACGATATCGAGAGCGTATTGGGGAGCACTAACCCAAAGGTGAGAATTATATTCCAGATGAGGCCGAATTTGGGCCTTATACAGCAGAAGGAGTTGTCGAGAGGTAAAGTACTGCTTAGATCTGTACAAAAAGCCTATTTTACGAGCAGCTGTTTTGGTAGCTGACAGAAGATGGCCAACCCATGAGAGATTTGAAGACACAGTCATACCCAACAGAGTCTGAAAACTTAAGAACTGTGCCAATCATACTTACAACAGGAAATGATCGATCTTTTTTGGCGGACATAAGGCAACACTGAGTTTTGTTAGCATTAAATTTAACTAGATTATTGCTTCCCCATTCGAGAATACGTTGAATGTCTTTGTTGATTGAATTTGCCATTTCATTTATAATTGGTTTTGTTCTGAAAGAGCATTTTATTTAGGTGAATGCAAAAATGAAAAGTCTTATTACTCCAATTGTACTCTGTGTCAGATAGAAATTTTTAATTCCAATGCGACAATTTGTGGGTTAGGACTAGAACTGCTACTTGCTTGTGCACTATCTACTTGTATTTATAATTCCTGTCGATTCTTCCCATTAGCATTCGATCCAAGTAAGAATTCTGGTATAACAGACGACTTTCGTAGCATGCTTTCACTTAATTCTCTACAAAATATCAATTTTTTTTAGTCACTTCCCGTCAGATTGGCGCAAATTAAAACAGTGAGACGATTTTTCAACATTTTTCCACCAATACATTTTTCATTTTTAAATTTTAAAGTGGTATCTGGCGTTAAATTGAAAAATAATCCGGCTTCGTCGGCGTTGTTTTCATCTTTAACTTTTCGTCGTAATTCCGACCAAACACTTTTTAACCACTCACCTGTAACATTAGTGTCCACTGATTTCGCTTCACCATTTATTTTTCCATACACAATGCTATTGCGGTTTTTAAAACGATCAATCCACCCATTATTACAGTTAAAGTCTGTATAATTTAATTGTTCTGCGAACTTCTCAGCCTGCACTTTTAAAATGGGTCCATCAATGGGTAAATTGGCACTTCTTTGGTTTTTAAACCACACAATTTAGCGCTTTATCAATATCATCTCTAGTACACTTTTTTAATTTTTTCACGTCAGTTAAATTGTTTCTGAATGCTGCAATTGTAGTTTTTCTAGAATCCAGAATCACATTTTATCCGTGCTCGTTTTAAGTGAGTTTGACTGTATTAACACAAAATAAATTTTAAATGTTTCTCTAAGTTAAGTAAATTACAGTATCTAGGTATTAAATAAAATAATCTTATTATTGATTGTGTGATTACAAAATATAAATAACTACCCGGTTTATGTAGTGTGCACAAACGATACTGCCTCGTTTCAATAATTTCTAAAGGCACATCGCCATCAGAATGGGTTAAATTTTTTTTACAATGTACACATTGATTAGACGACTGTAATGCTTTTTTTACTATAAAACCAGAAATATAAGCAATTACAGATTTAGAAATTCTACTCTTCTTTACTTGAATGTGAGGCAAGTCCTCAGAACTGCTACCACATGTAGCATAATTGTCAACTGTATGAATTTCGCTAATTGATTCTCCACTTAAAAAAGTTTTTAAATTGTTTAATGCAACAGTACCAGGACTGTCCTCTTCACAATTCATCCCTGGAGAATGAGTAGACATACAATTATTTACTATTACAGCTTTAAATGAAGATATAAAGTGTGAAACATCAGGTGATACATATCGTGCACCATGGACCTGATGTTTCCAAAAAAATTTTCTAAGCTATCTTGATTTAAAGCTCTGGGTAACAAATATTTAAATGGTTTTTTTTCAATAAAGTATTTTTTAAATGAATAATTCCCTTTAACGTTTTCACTAAATTAATTAGTGAGGGAACTTGTACAAGCTGTTTTTTCATTGAATCAAAAATCTCATTGTTGTAATAATTTAATCGCACTTTGTCAAAATTGTTCATGTTTTGATGTTTTTGTTACTGCTTCCTTCAAAGTCTTTCCATATGGAGCACTGATCTTACTTGCATTCAAGCTATCAAAGAGAGCATCCATGAATAAAATGAAATCTGCTGTATTGCGTACTTTTGCATCCAATTTGTATGGACTATGAATATCTGTAATTAAAAAATTATAAGATAAAGAAAAATGCACTACCAGACAATTATATTTAAAATGTTTTTATACCTTTTAGTCAACTATTTCAATCTTAGTAACAGAAATATCCTTAATAAATAAATTAGCTTTTTAAATGACAATTATTTTAGAAAATGAAGCATCTTTTTAAAGTTAAAAATTGTAACATAATGCGTTAGAATTTTGTTTACAGTATAACAAAATGTCTTACCCCATTGACATACACTCTTCATTAATGAACCTACTGTGGAACTGAAGACTTGAGTCATATGACTAACTTTCATTTTCTTCATTTTACCAGGAAGCACATGTTGGTCTGATAGTTTTGGACATAATCGCTCATCATCTAACGTGTCGAACAAGTAAAACTGGTTAATATGCTCCCATTTAGCGACTTTTTTAATCTCATTTTGTTGAAAATGTACATTTTTACTTAAGAGATTGTTTCTAATTCCCTTAAATAAATGTGGCACATCATATAACGGCACAATCTCCATACCATTGACAACAAAACCAAAGTTTTTATTTTGTAACTGAGATTTTACATATTGCTGTTCTGTCTCTATCAATAATGAGCGGAGAGCACTTTGATTAGCACTTCCTTGGTCACAAATTGTACATACAACCTCCAACCCAATACCTTAGCATGCTTTAATGCTTCAACAATAATATATTTTAAAGTATTGCCTTTCACAGGCCCTCTGGAAAAAGTAAAACAGAATGGTTGCTTCCATTGCCTGCATATCCCCTTCACCAGAAAAACATTGGCATATGTAGCAATATGCGCTGTTCTACATAAAATACAATCCAATTGTTGCTTATATAACAATAATGGGGATAATGACATTCCATCAAATACCAATGCACAAAGCCTATCATTTGTGTTCACTTTTGAAACAGTGGATTTCAAGCTTTGTAATAACTGTGCATTAATTCCAGTTTTCAGTGGCAGTTTGTTTTATAAATTTGTGACTGTTTTGCAACGTGACAGACAAAATATTTTACTTAGTAAGCATTATGCTCTTGCACCAGCTTTTAATAATGTCAATGACAACATTTTTTCGTTTAATGTAAATCTTCTTTCTGCAAACGAGTTTGTTGCATTATGAAAGTGTAAGTAATATCATTTACCGATTCTAATAGTGATGAAAAATTAGGTTGCAATGCAGCCTTTTCTGCAAAAGCTAATCTTTTACGTATATTTGTTATGCAGTATTGAAACGTAGCATGTCTACAACTCCAATTGCGAACCATACTGTATAATTTTTTACACTTTGGTGTTAGCATTGTTTGCCGTGTAACATTTATACTGCCAAGAATTTTATTTCTCTTGTTTGTATCTATAAAAAAATGTATTAATATATAAATGAAATGATAAACATAAGGATTATACTTTGATTAATTTCCATCTCAGTTGGAAATACTTCCTGGATGATGGATGATGACATAGAAGGTCCAGGTTCTACTAAACCACTATCGTCCATAGACAATAAGGGCTGATTTTTTATTACTTCTTCAGGTAACACTTGCTGTGCAATTTCACTACTAGGAATATCAACTTCCATATGTGATATGTCGGTTAGATGTTTCTTCTAAAGTAATTGTGTAAGGACAAATCTATTATTAACAACTAATCAACTTACCTGGCAAATATAGTGTAGGAACAGCATCTTAGCTAAGTCCTCGTTTAGTACCAGCAACAATATATTTACTTTCAAAATGTATATTGCATACAAAACGGTTTATGGTTTCTTCTGTGTTTAATTGAGGATTATTTATTTTTGCCAGCCATTTTTTAAAATAATTTAAATCTTTAGGAAATCAATGTCTTTTAGATAATTTATCGTCAGACCCAGGGACACTACACTTATTTTTATATTTTACCGAACTCGACATGTTTATAAAGTAAATGAAACTAAAAATTTGTGCACTACAATTACAACAACCAACAAAGTTAACAAAACATGCATAAAATACAAAACTTACTACACATTATGAACACAGATTCTATGAATAACAAAACCTGATTTTTTTTGGTTATATCCTTGTTTACATAAGGGTTATGTGCTAATAGCATCGTATAAAACCACACTGTGCTAATAGCCACAGATCATGCTAACAGCTATAAATAAATTACAGTGATCTGTACACAATATTCTACAACTACGATATACAATGACTATGGGGGAAACTACTACTCAGGCATTGAACCTTAGATATTAATTCAAGGTTACTCATTTAACTTTCAGTTCTAAAGGGGTATGTTTTGTGCTACCGTCCTCATTTAACACATATTCCCAATTTTCCATTTTTCGTGTAAGTTAAATATTTCTTTGAAAAAATCAGCAAAACACATAACCTAACCTCAAAACCAGTAATTACACTCGCTACACTACCTTTTGAGCAAGAGCAGAAAGTGCAGTTCTGGATTACACAGATTTCGTTACCAAACAGTTTGCACTAGCTGCACTGTTACACTAAATATAATAACACGAAAAATGTGTAGTTCAGGTTGTATTAGGACGGGATAATAAACAAAGCAACATCATCAGGGGAATAAGAGATAAACATTTTAAATCATAAAAATTATAATTTGGAAGGATATTTTCTATAAATCGTCGTAACAGCGTTGGCTATGAAACAAATGAATGCGTTGACACGGCAACAAGTTAGTGTTAAACTTATGTTCAATGTCATGAAACTGCAACAATCGTTTCGAGGGTATGTGTCACAGAGAAAAGCTTATGGAACACATGTCTGATAGATTGGCTACAAGGTTAAGACAAATCGGATCAATTCATCGAGTCAAATATAAGAGAAATTCGAAAGGTCGCACTGAAGAAAATAAAGTGAAAAGTTCTTTCGTTAATATCCATTGATACGTGCATTAGTATAAGACAAATATCAAGGGATTTGCGCCTTTCCATAGGTACCATACATACTATTTATCGGATCACAGGTTTGTAGTAACACAACTATACTTACCTACTGAAGTTTATTAGCAACAAATATTCATTAGAAATATTTCATTTTAAATTTCATCCATATTACAGCCCTTCATCAGCCATTATTGGAAAGAGATTTTGATCAAAGGTTAGATTTCTGTAACTGGTTACAAAACATGGCGCGCCAAAATCCTCGCATTCTCTCAAACATTCTGTGGAGAGACGAGGCACATCATTTAACAGCGCGGGACAAGTTAACTTGCATAACATTATAGGACTGGGGAAAAGCCACACTGGACGCAAGAGGTAGGTACAGCATCAAGGTCGATGGCCATTAAACGTTTGGTGTGGTATAGTAGAAGGAAAAATTATAGGACCTTATTTCTTTGACAGAAACCTTGATGAGGATACCTATTTACATTTTTTAAGGCACGAAGTCCCGTCCGTTTTGGAGGATGTATCATTAGAAACAAGAAGAAATTTGTTTTTCCAACACGACGGATATTTCGATGAATGTAAGGGAATATTTAAATACGTTTCCTGCCAAATGGATAGGTAGTATACTTCTGTGGCCATTACATCACCCGACCTTACTTGCTTATTTGTGGGGAACAATAAAAGAAATAGTCTTTCAAACTAGGCCGACCACCAAAGACGATATGAAGGATGGAATCAGGAATGCAGTTACCAGCATTTCTGTTGCAGTGATTCAAGCTGCTGTTTTTTCCACTCGCTAAAGAATCTGTCTTTGAATAGAAAATGATGGCAAACAATTTGAACATTTGGGAAGACATTAAAAGTACTCTATTAATTATTTATTTTTTTACTGTATATTTATCTCTTTATGAATTTAATTTTTGTTTTGGTTACTTTTGTAATGGGCGGCCCAATGGGAACTTCGGGATTTAAATTTAGCGCCATTTTTTAACGACGTAATCCAGAAATTGTATATTTCGCATGTGTCATCTAATTACATACATCGTTTTACGTGGAAGAACGTATCAGAATTATGTAAACTTACTACGAAAATTCCCGTTCGTGTGTGAGAACAATTCGTAAACTTCGTTTATTGCTTGGGCAGAATCACGTGCCAAGTGACAACGCAATTCGCACATGTTGCCGAACATCCCACAACCTCCATTCGTCGTCGATCTCAACAGGTGAACATAACGAAAAGCTCTTTGCAACGAATTTTGACCAAAGATTTGACGTTGCACGCGTATAAAATTCAACTAATTCAAGCGTTAAAGACCCCAGATCACGGACAACTCCAAGCGTTCGTTAATTTTGTGTTAGAAGTGAGAAATAATGCAAATTTTTTCAATAAAATTATTTTCTCTGGCGAAGCTCATTTTGCCCTTAGAGGTTACGTGAATAAGCAAAATTGTAGGATTAGGGGAACTGAAAACCCTCGAGTGATTGCAGAAAAACCTTTACATCCTTTGCGAGTAACTGTGGTGTGCATTGTGGGCTGGAGGGGCTATAAGGCCATTTTATCATGAAAATAACGCTGTTGAAACGGTAACTGTTAATGGCGAGCGTTACCGTAATACAAGAGACTTTTTATGGCGCCAATTGAATAATATTGACTTAAACAATACGTTATTTCAACAAGATGGGGCTATGTGTCATACGGCGAAGGAAACTTTGGAATTGTTACGGACACGATTTGCTTGTCGTGTCATTTCTCGCAATAGTGGTTCCTTGACCTGCTAGTCGTGCGATCTAACTCCGCTCGACTTTTTCCTATAGGGCTTCCTCAAGGACAAAGTCTATTCTACCAATCCGCAGACGATTAACGACCTGAAGCACAACATTTCCGAAGTTATTGGTGAAATTGACCCACAATTGTGCCAAAAGGTTATTGACAATTTTAGACAAAGGATGGTCATCTGTAGAAACAGCCGAGGAGGACATTTGGAGAATATTACATATATTATGGTTTTATTTCGATCACAACTGGTTATTTTAATATTTATATTATAACAAAATTAAATAATTGTCCGACGAACTATTAGAGTTTCACTTGTTTCAATACTTACTTACCTATTCGTGTTCACTAAAATCATGGATACCTTATATTGTTTTTTTGATAATGCAATATGCTCGTTACACGCCCGGCCATTTCTTAAGATATTTCGGGCAAGGAAAAAGATATCGCTATCCGGTTTTTACTGTAGCCAATCTTTTAAAAACTTTTTTCCATAAGCTCTTCTCTGCGGGAAATCTGTGACATATACTCTTCAAAGCAATTGTTGCATATTCGTGACATGGAAAATAAGTAGCTACATGTCGTACCCTTCGACGTTTGAAATAGGCATTTTGTAAGAATAAGTAATTTATAAAAATGAACTGCAAACACTAAATCAATTTTTATTTATAGAATTATTGATTTATAGAAAATATCCAAATTATAATTTCTTTTTAGTGATAATGCGATCTTGTCGTTGCACACCCGATCATTTATTAAGATATCTCTGGCTAGGAAAAGGATATCAACATCTGGTTTTGCTGTTTTGTTGCTAATTTACCATATTATTAAAGCAGTAGTCAAACTAACATCTTTCCATTTAATATTTTCAGGAGATAACATATTTTCAAAAACAAATAAAACAGCGTCCTCTACCATTCGTCATATTGGTTAGGTTGATTATATATAGTTAATGAACATTCTATTGGTGGAAAAGAGCTCTTTTCAGATATACCAAGTTTGCAAAATTTGACGACACTCTACACAACGCAAATTATTCCAATATTGCGCATGATCAAGGTAAAAAAATGGATATTAAATCTACGGTAATATAGGTTACTGTAGATTTACACGATCAAATAAAGAGATGGAAATAAATCTACGGTAACCTAAGTTACTGTAGATTTAATTTCCATTTTTTATTGGAATACTTTGCTTATTGCGCATGCTCACGAATAATTTGCATTGTTTAGTGTATCCTAAAATTTAGTGGAACAGAACCCGACTTGAGCGTTTTTTGAGATCAAGGTTCCCACTCTCCTCTACCTCTTATATGGAAAAATAGAACAAATACCGTTTAACAAAAAATGTGCAGAATGTTCTGAAGATTCCATATTCCATACTTCTAATGCATACGAATTTCTAAAATTTTGAAAAAAGTAAGGTTTCTTATATTTGATATTTAGTTGTGCCCTATAGTGGTCGACTTATAATTCTAGAAATACTTTCCAATGTTTCTTGTGGTCACTTGTTTCCTGAAGCTGTAGTACAAGCTATTTCTGAAATATGGTTGGTGTTTTCTTATTTGAACACCCGGTATATAATTAGTAAACCCTTCTAACGTAACGAATTAAAATATTTGAAATACAAGAGATGTTAACACCCCTTTCAATATGGTTCGACCTTTGAAATAGGCATTTTGTAAATTGTAAGAATAAGTAATTTATAAAAAATGTACTGCAAACAGTAAATCAATTTGATATGTTGATGTTTAACATTTGTTGCAGTGTGAACGCATTAATTTGTTTCATAGTCAACGCTGTTACGATTTAAGAAAATATCGCTTCCAAATTATAATTTCTTTTTAGTAATAATGCGATCTTGTCGTTTCACATCCGATCATTTATTAGGAGAATCTCTGGCTAGGAAAAATATATCGACATCCGGTTTCGCTGTTTTGTTGCTAATTTACCATATTATTATCTTTCCATTTAATATTTTCAAGAGAAAACAAATTGTCAAAAACAAATAAAACAGCGTCCTCTACCATTCGTCATATTGGTTAGATTAATTACTGAGCATTGCATTGGTGGAGAAAAGTTCTTTTCAACTACACCAAGAGTTTGCAAAATTTGACGACACTATACAACGCAAATTATTCCAATATTTCGCATGTCAAGGTAAGAGTAAAAAAAACGATCAAATAAAAAAATGGAAATAAATCTGCGGTAACCTAAGTTACTGTAGATTTAATTTTCCTTTTTTTTTTATTGGAATACTTTGCTTATTGCGCATGGTCATGAATAATTTGCTTCGTTTAGTCTATTCTAAAATTTGGTGTAACAGAACCGGACTTGGGCGTTTTTTCAAATCAGGGTTCCCACTCTCCTCTACCTCTTATTTGGAAAAATAGAACAAATACAGTTTAACAAAAAATGTGCAGAATGTTCTGAAGATTCCATTTTTCTAATGTATCAATTACGAAAATTTTTAAAAAAGTAAGGTTTCTATTTGATATTTAGTTGCGCCCTATGGTGGTGGACCTACAATTCTAGAAATACTTTCCAGATGTTTCTTGTGGTCACTTTTGTTTCCTGAAGCTGTAGTACAAGTTGTTTCTGAAATATGGTGTCTTTCTTATTTGAACACCTGGTATATAATTAGTAAACCCTTGTAAAAAATTAAAATATTTGAAATACAAGATATGTTAACACTTCTTTCAATATGGTCCACAGTCGACATAGCATCCCCATTAAATTTGTTTTGTAGCAGTCGGCAGAGTGTACATACAATGTTCTGTAATCTGGACCTATTAAACATCGTGGCAGCATTGTAGACATTTAGTATAGTATCACAGGATCTGTTTTTATGTTAATCGCCACCCTAGTAATCATAAAACTTTTTTCCAGGGCTAAGTTGTTTTTTTGATTATTTGGGAGATGATATATAATTAATCATTTTATTAGTTTTAAGAGTGTGAACATTACTCTAAAATAATATATTTGTTGTGGCATATCTATATGGCTAGTAAATTACTTAATTTACAAAGAGACCATGTTTTAGATGTGTGACATTATAAACCAACTTGTCCGAATGTGCCTCTGTATCAAGCATTGCAAATAACAACCTTTCATGTGTTTGGATAAAATCACTAATAATCATCGTATTCTAACCACTTACGCATATACACTGTGTCCAAGATAAGGATGCCCACTATGGGATCTCGAAAACGGTAAGAGATGGAAGGTCGGTAAAATGGAACAAAAGTTACGTATTTGAGAGAATGTATTTATGGTCTTTGTAGAACTCGAATATCTCTTTTAGTTTTTGAGATATTTGAAAAAAATTGAATTTTCTGATTTTCGTTTTTATTTTTTTCTGACCTTATTTGAAGAGCTATCAAGAAAAGAAGAGCGCTTTTTCATTGACACTTTTCTGGCTCTACTTAATACTGTTATTCAATTATTAATACAACGTTTTGTTTGTTAGCAACCAACAACTTTATTTTTTTAAATAAACAAAAAAATTATTTTTGCCATATTAAATTCTCTCCTTGATTCTGAATTCAACGATATATCACACTTTATATTTTTGATACGTTTTGGATGAGAAAATTCATATTCAATTTAAAACATCGAAAACTAATACTAGAAACATTAGAAAACCGTAAAATTATTATAAAATTATGTTTTGTAATTTTAAATGATAGACAAATAAAAAACAAATTTATTTTAAAGCTTAATAAACTCACAAAAGATGTTCAAAAAGATTCCCGTTATTCTCTAAACATAAATAGCATCTTCTTACTGTAGCATCTAAAACATTCTTCAGCATTTGAGGAGTAATACTGGCATACGCTTCGAGAACTAATCTTTGTAAAATTTTAATGCATCCTCAAACAAAAGAATTTAAAGGTGTTATATCTGGAGAACGGGCTAGCCACAGTACATTTGCACGAGTGCCAATACATCTTTCTGGAAATCTAACTGACAGGTATTCTCTGACAACTCTGGAATTATGTGCTGGTGTACTGTCCTGCATAAACCAACAACCTTCAACTTCTTGGAAAGGCACGTCATTCAAAGCTATCTCTAATTCATCTTGGAGTAAAATTTGGTAACGTTCAGAATTTAAGGACTCGTGGTAAATGAAAGGACCTATAATTCGAGTACCAAATATAGCAGTCCACATATAAAATCCGAAACGGTGTTTTGTTCAGACGTGGATTTACTCTTGCCCAATAATGAGCATTTCTACGATTAAAAATTCTATTATTATTAACCATACTTTCATTGGACCATATTATTTTATTCGGAAAATATTCATTGTCTTGTGATTGACATGTATACCATTCGGAAAATATTCTAAGTCTCTGGGTCACGTGGTCGAAGTCCTTGGCAAATTCTAAATTTATATGGATGTACTTTCTCCTTCTTTAGAACATAATGAGCTATGCCAGTTGCCTCTTCAATTTTACTAGTAGAAACCTCTGGATTTTCCGTTACAGCTAATAAAACAGTATTGGTTTTTTCTTTATTGCAAGATTTTACAGGTTTTTTGAACGCACCATATTCTTTTAGATTAACTGCTAATGTGCGAAAAGTTCTTTTGTGAGGTTGGCGCCTTTCTGGATATTTGTTTAAATACATTATTTCGGCTTCAGAACAATAACGTTGACACAAAATGTAACACGTCAGTACATCGAATTTTTCATTATTTGAGAAATGTACTCCTACCATATTGTTTTTAGGTAAACACAAAATATAATTAACTCAAAGATCACCAAACAAACATAATACGGACAACAATCAATTATGAAAGGTAGGTAAACAAAATGCAAAGCAAACTTATTTTTATCAAATGCATCAGCACGACGGAAGATGTATTTTAACTGTTTAATTAATAGTATTTTCACTAAATACATACTTGTGAATTATTTTATTCACAACAGGCATTAGAAAATGAGAAAACATTATTTTATAATAATTTTACAGTTTTCTAATGTTTCTAGTATTAGTTTTAAATGTACGTTTTCGATGTTTTACATAGAATATGAATTTTCTCATCCGAAACGTATCAAAAATATAAAGTGTGATATATCGTTGAATTCAGAGTCAAGGATAATTTAAATATGGCAAAAATAATTTTTTTGGTGTATTTAAAAAAATAAAGTTGATGATAGTTGCTAACAAACGAAACGTATCAAAAATTGAATAACAGCATTAAGTAGAGCTAGAAAAGTGGCAATGAAAATGTGCTCTTCTTTTCTTGATAGCTCTTCAAATAAGGTCAAAAAAAAATAAAAACGAAAATCAGAAAATTCAATTTTTTTCAAATATCTCAAAAACTAAGAGATATTCGAGTTCTACAAAGACCATAAATACAGCCTCTCAAATGCGTAACTTTTGTTCCATTTAACCGACCTTCCATCTCTTACCGTTTCCAAGATCCCCATAGTGGGCATCCTTATTTTGGACACTGTATACTCATTCCTGATAAATGATGTTTTACAAGCAGTTTATTTTATTGATTGTCACCAAAGTTTCATAATTTTTTCAGTGTATGATCTTTACGGGCTATACTTTCAAAATGTAATATAAAAGATAAAACTGTAGTCAGATACCTTTAAGCCAACCAGGCTCGCTTAAAACAGCAAGTGTCAGACATACATGTCTGAAACCGCATCCTAAGCTACTAATTGTAAGAGCCAAATATGGCTGATGTGGCAATGAATGTGTTAATATTTATTTCACATAAAACAAGTTTGGCAAAAAATTCTTTTGCGAGTATAATTACTATTTAAAAATAATTTTTGAACACATTTTAAAGCAAAGAAGAGACTCAATTTTAACTCATATTTACTATAAAAAAACAGAGTGAATTTTACGTTTTTATTACAGAACAAGACTGCAATACAATACCAATAGAAAATTACGCTTAAATTTTACAAGTTATAATTTATAAGCTGTTTCAGTACAAAAGAAAAATATTTAAAAAAAGAAATTGTGCGCTACTCTGAACAAGCAGTAGAATAGATGTCAATTTCTTCGTTACTAGTTAAAAAATTTATTAAATTAAAACATTTTTAATAAAAACCCATACCATTAACAGTTGGTATAAAAATGTGCAGTTTTTACACAAAGAAAAACTATAATTTTATTTATTTTATTTTGTCTAAGTATTTTCAGTCATACATCCCACATTTTACTGAATATGCTATTACAACCAACATTTAATTCTCAAAACTGTCTAAAGTTAGTTAAATACCTATACAAATCTTAAACTATTCTATTTGTAACGTACATGTAGAATTTGTTTGTTTATAAAGTTAGAAAATTGCCAGTAGTTATGAAAATGTCCAAGTATGCTTATAATGAAAATGAACTACACTTACCAAGGCTTTTAAATTTTTCAAAATATATTAAAATATCATGAAACCTTCTAAAACGTCTTGTACTGTTGGGTCAAAAGTAATGGAATATAATTTATCTACAGAACATTATCTTAAATGCCTCAGCCATTTTTTATACCATTGTTAATCAAATTAAACATAACTCAACTGATATTTATATTCTTGAGATGTACCATACATTTTGATTACATACATAACTTTAAACGAATGTAGTGTTTGCCAAATTAAAGAAAAAGAAAACAATGGCTTTTCTATATCAAAATAGCTATAAAGTTAATATAATAAACTACTCTTATTAAGTCTACGAGTGCGGTTAAATCAATATTGATGTTGTTTAAATTTACATTTGAGAATGATGATCATGTGATAATTCACTTTTGAAATTAACATTGAAGATATGCGAATGAAGCAAGTAACAAAATTCTAATTACACTTATGTTTGTAACAACATTGTTAGTCACTTTTCAAATTTAAATAATTCATAGTACGTTGGCATAGTTACAAACAATATGTAATTAGTTTTTAATACACCGCATGTTCAGGTACATATTCCAATATGTACGTCTTACTATACCTAAGATTAAACTTATCAATAGGTTGCCGTTTACAAAATTAATAAAAACCAAATTTATCTTATAAAAATATACAAACAAAAATTGAATGTACTTACTCAATTACTATTTTTTTTAAAAAAGAATATTAACAGCAATCCTTATTTTTTTGCACTTGTATATAATGTAATTATACCAATTTTATATAAATTACACCTTGAATAATTTAAATTAAAAATTGTATTTATTTCTCAATTTTATTAGAAATTTGGTAAAATTACATTGTAAAATATATAGGCAAAATCCTACAATAATAAGACAAGTTTTATTCACACACATACATTTTATTCAGGTTTGTCGCTCTCTATTGGATTCGCACTAGACTCTCCTACGTCATTATTCTCTTTACTAACATTTTCAGTCGATTCTTCACTTTTATCATCTGACATGGGTGCATCTACAATATCTTCTTTTGCACCATTCTCTTGCGTTTCCTGAAAACGATAAAGAAAAAATGTACTTTAAGATAATACATACTCTTAATATTGTGCAAACGGTGCTTTGTAGACTGTTCAAATATACTAAAATTTCATTAATTCTTCTGCAGCCCTTATAAAAGATTAAATGAATCTAAGAAAAATAAAACTAATTAGTTAAGAATAGAAAAGGGTGGATTCGGCATTCTACAAAAAAAGCTTTGCTATGACTAGCAGTTCATGAACAAAAGTGCCAGTAGGTTACATAGCTTTGCTTAGAATACAAAATAAATGTAATAAAAAAAAAGTAAAATAAACATAAATATGTAATATTAGATGTTTGGGTTTGAGTTGTTCCAAATTTGGTGGATATGCATTTGTTTTACTAATGCTATGATAAACACAGCACGTGTATGATATATTAGAGTAACGAGTGCAAATAACCATGACAGCAGAACTGCTGACTGGGTGACGTCATGCAAATCGTGGATCTCACATACCATTGTATTTGTACCATGGGCAAGTGTGAAGAGCAAGGTTTACATGCATGCGATCTGCCGTGCATTTTGATGTGTGTGCAGGATTATTATATTTGTTCGGCAATTGCAATATTGCAGTAAATTTTTCAATATGTACTATCAAGAGCCACAAGTATGATTCTACTGAGCCGCAGGTTGCCGACTCCTGATCTAGAGGCTAAAATGAGTTCAAGTGGAGCCCGTACGGCAGTTTAGTACAATTTGTCTTTAATTTTAGGATAATTTGACAGAAATAAAAATGTTATCACTGAAAAAATAGTAATATCCAATTAAACATCAAACAGGCCTTGATTCTTATAAAACGCAGGTGATATTATTTTCTGGAGGTAATACCATAAGAGCTTAAGTTTATCCAGACAAACATTCATTTTGAACAAAAGCTTTGTTGTTTGGTAATTGACGAGAGTAGGGCTGTGTGTGCGATAATGAAAATGGATTATCGATAGCAAAAATATCAATAAATCAATTATCGATAATTTATAGCTTTCGAGAGACTAACCATTCCTCGTATTACTATCAATAGTTTTGTGTGGAGGTAAAATCCGTCCTTGCATACCAAGTAATAATATTTACGAAAAAATAAACCAACTCACTGAGGTGACAATAAATTCTTTTAGGTTTGTTTTTTTCGAGAATTTATGGTCACCTCACTACATTCCTCAGACTTGACTTTCTTGCATTTTTTCTGTGGGGTTATTTAAAATCGAAAGTTTATTTCAATGGACAACATAATTTGGAGGAGGTACATCAAAAAATTCGTGCTGAAGTAGATCAGCAAATTGGTCCTGACATTTCTGAGTGTTTACACTTATATCGGTCAATCTCAAATGGTTGGAGAACAATTTGAACATTTGCGCTACATTTTGTTTGTTTTCCTGGGTTCAATCTTTTTTATGTAAGGTAACAATTTTTTCATCATCATGTAAGTAGGTAATAAGCAGGTCTATGGAAAAACAGCAACAAAATATGGTTGTAATTTATAAAAAAATATGATGACGTCACCTTTCAGAAATTCCTATATCATAATTCTATCACCTGTTCAACAAATTCAAGAATTCCTATCATTCTATAGAACTTTTCAAGTGGCTAGTTATTTTCAAAATGGTGGCACAGGAGATTGTTAAAAAATAAATGAAGCAGTAATATGAAGTTATCGATGTAACTTTTTTTCAAGTAACAATAAAATAATAGCAAGCAAAATACACATTTTGATGAAAATTTCCACTAGTTATAGTTTTTGGTTAAAAATAACGTTTCACACCAGAAAGTGTGTAAAATAGTACACTAGTTAAGTCATACAGTCAAAAAAGGCTGAATCACTTTTTAATCAAGGGATTAAAGTAATTCTGGCTTAACTCACGTTTGTATAACCAGTCCTACGACATAGACTTGCTCATCAAATGTTCATTTTAAAACAAAGAAAAAACAATCTGACAAGATAGACGTTTTTCATTACTTTTCAATTAAATTCTGCTTTATATAATTGAATCTATTTGACTGTAGTATAACTACTTAATGTAAGCATTTTATACAATTACATTACATATTATGAAATTTGAGGCTACAAAGATCTAGAAAATTATCCCGAATATTCATGAGTGAGAAAAAATTTCTGGAAATAATTTAAGAAAGGTGGCAGAAGAATGCAAAAAACACCGTAATTATGTAAGCGAGATGTATATATCAAAATTTTAGTAAAAAAAAAAAAAAATTAAGTGCGAGTGTGCGAAATGGAAACACGTTTAAATAACAAAATTGTCTAAAAAATTATTCTGCCATTACGTCAAAAAACTTCCACTATAATTCGCTGTTGGTTACCTACTGTAGAGAAAAATTTCCGATAAAATACATGCAAAGTTGACCTGTCAAAAAACCCATTTTGGTGGCAAATTTTCACTTGTAATCTCCCTAGTGCTTGGATTATTTCTGGAAATTCTTTTGAGTTGTATGGAACGAGTCGAAGACGAGGGATAATTTTCTCAAAACATTCGTGAATGAGAAGAAATTTCCCATAATTAATTCAAGCACGTGGGGGATTCAGTAAGAAAATATTACAAAAATATCCGTTGTTAATGAAATTTCAGATTAGAAATCTCTTGGCGTTATAGACAAAGGGATATTTACTGTATAATAAAATACAGTAACTATTATATATGCATTTTAACCCACATACACTTTTTCTCATATTCAAATTTAATGAAACAATAGGATATCACTGTTTTACATGAAACATCAAAAACAAGTTTTAAATCGTATTTATACAATTATAACAGTAAAGAGCTTACTTTGCTTAAGATTAGCTTGACTAATGTGCAGCCATTGACCTTTTGCAGGCAGGACTCCAGCCATAAATCTTTTATTTGAACAAAAATAAAAAGGTAATTGAGGTCCTTCAAACACCCAATCCAAAATGCAAGAAATTTTTTCAATAGGTTACAAAATAAGTCAACTTAAGGCGGAAATAAAAACATACTGTAAGAACACTGCATAAAATATTTTACAAAAACAGCAGACATGATACTTTGTAATGACAAGCATATAGAGCACTTGCAATAAGACGTTTCGTATTCAAACTGTTCATTATTGTAACTAAATGAAAAAAAGGGTACAATAATTTTTTACAAAACGAACATAGATGCCCAACAAAGGGTACTGGAGAGATTATACTTACCTAGGACATGAGATTCTGATTCAGACAATCAGGTAGAATACTTTAATAATTTACAAGAAGGCTGTGAAGTATATCTTAGATGAGCAATCGACAATATGCTCAAATAAAAATTTTAAATTAAGAAATACCTTAAGTGACCACATTTTCAGCCAACAGTTAAGCAGATGTTTATAACCAATGTACTCTTTGAGTGCACTATCAAAATTTTGAATTGATCATCTTTTGAAAATTCATTGAGATGCACACAGAACAACTGTGGGATTTTAATGTTCTGATAGTAATTCTTTTTTAAAGCATTTTATCAAGTTTATTCTAACATTTGGAACAACTTGAAACTTGTTTACTCTTCAATCACAATTTGAGACGAAACATAAGATACATGTTACGATTTAATTTATTCAACGGCAGTAATGGTAAAAAAAAAAGGAAGAAAATATGACATTACAAGTAAAAACAATAGAAATATATACTTATCACTATTGGAGCATGAATGAGTTTCAATTTTTATTAAAATGCCAACAATGGTGCAAATGCAAATTACAATAAAATATTATTATTAAAAAAATATGGTTATACCTTTGATTCATTCACTTCTGCATTGTTATTTGCAGATTCGTCTTTCTCCACATGTGTATTGTTCTCAACAGGAACACCATCTGCCTTATCTACAGGCTCGTCAATCTTAGGTTGCTCTTCGGAATTTTCGGGAGCAGAATCTTTATTTTCATCTTGAGAATCCGTTTCTTCTTCTTTCTTTGGACGACCACGACCTGATTAAACCATTATTTAAATATGCATTAAAAAAATAAAGAAAACTGACCCTTTCCTTTTGAAGTAGAAGAGCTTTTCCGTTCTTTTTTTGCTGGTGGTGGCGGTGTTGCTGGAACACCCCTTGCTGCAGAGCGTGTAAGACGCCGACCTTCAACTTCGGGAGCTAAACCCTTATAGGAAAAATAGTTATTTATAGTATAGTTACGATAAAAACTTTAGAATAACTAAATATTACCTTTGTAATAGCTTCGCTTTCTTCAAGTGCTCTATCTATCATAGAAATCTTCTTTCCCTTCTTCCCTTTTGGTGATTTTTCATGCTATAAATTAATTAATTTAGCTATTGATGTTTGAATACAGAAAAAAATAATTTAATTTTTAAATTTTCCCTCCAAAAGAATAACGAATAAATTTATGGCGTACGTTGAAATCCATTTTAATTTGAGAAAGAGTATAGAGTGGCAAAACGTATGTTTCGTGATAAGTTCAGAAAATACGTCACCTTTCATAATTTCGGCATTTTATGCATTATTTATTACAACCGAGAGAAATTGCAAATGTACATAGGTTTAGTATGCTTTTTTCTACAAACTACGTAATATTTTTACTTGTTCTAATGTGTAATCTTTTTAATAATTGGATTTATTAGTTTACTGGGATGTTCGTTTAGAACGTGACTGTTTGTTACAAACGAGCACATATAACGGGAAGCCAAAAGGGGTTTAACCTTAAATAAGCACAGTCTAACAACATCAATGTATTACGTCCACATTGCTTTGCACATCAAATATCTACTTGAGAAAAATATAAAATTAAGACACTTACCTGATTACTTTCTTCATTGGTTCCACTATTGGCGTTTACTGTATCAATATCTGACATGATTTATACTTTTTTAAACACAAATATATACAATTTCCTTGTTAAAGTACAATAGACGTTTCTCTTGCCCGGTCGTTGTGTTTACACGAAACAAATGGCGGCCAGCGTCGGTCACGTGATCTCTAGAAGCGCCACTCACAAATGTTTGAATTCTTGGAGGCAAAATAACATTTTAAAGCAACACCGACTTCTTTATTACCCGCGGATAAATTTTATGTTATTAAATCATGATTGTTATGTAATTAATATGCAAATATGGTTTAGCGTTATTTAATCTACTTATTGCTTACATTCATTTGCAAATTATTATAAAATAGAAACCATAAAATGTGTAATTACTAACAGCACAAATAGGTACTTTATAAAATTTATTATATTAAAATATTGATTTAAAATGCATCTCAGGGACCAAAAGAAACCTCAAAGTACGTTATATAATCGCATTAATGCACTGTGTTGCTCTGCAATCGTGATATCCTTAAGAGAAAGTGCAAATGTGTGTACCTATATGATCGTACCATTAATTCGTTATTATTTTCGACGCCTTACTAAAAAACAGGTTTTAATATAATTAATATCCATATGAACAATAACTTAAAAAAACAATGTATAGGTACAAATCCCATGTATGCGCAGTTGCCAGTCAATCAGCAAATCATACCTAAAAATTAAATTGCAAAATGTAGAAACACTGTTCTGGTTGTAATAATAAATATCTGGTATGGAACAGCACACGACGTTCCAACCTACATAGTAGAAATTAAAAGAAATGAAATAATGTTAATAATAATTATTTTAGGATAATATTACACCCGGTTTTTACATTCCCCTATACTATACGAAGTATAGCACGAAGCATAGTAAAGGGAAGGTATTGCGATCATGAAAAAATTCGACTACGAAATTTTGACGGATCTTCACGTTCGGAGGGCCTTAATCCATACCTATTGACCATTTTTGGCATACCATCTGTGTGTGTGTGTACGTAAACACGATAGCGGTCAAACCGTTTGGCATACGCATATTACAGTAAAATCGTAGATCCGTATAAACTTTTGGAATATATAGGATTACCGGAACTACCCATTAACCTACACTGTTTTCAAATTTTTTCAAGTAAACTAGTCGTTTAAATGAAGCTATTAAATTGAAATTTCTCACACATATGGAGAATTCTAAAAAACTATTAGATATGAAATTTCAAGCTGATAGAGGCACTAGAAGTGGTATTTAACTAAAAAATTATTCTCGTATAAATTGAGACTTTTAACCAAGATTTTCGATTGGGTTGCTACATAATCAATATAAATTGTAAACACGTATGTATAGGTACATAGCTTCGGTTCAAATATTAAACTAGAAATGGACAAAAATGGTACAAATTAAAAATGTGTATCAATTTCATTGTATGCTAACAATAAACGTGAAATGTAAATGTAGCTATTGGTCAGACGGTTTATTTATCGGACTAGTAATGTAAGCAATGAGAGTTCTAACCACCAACGAGGAAGTTGCTTTTTTTTGTTAACGTTGTTTTTAAATTTTATTACCTTCCAACCTACATACAGGGTGGTGCCTATCGGGATGCAGCATAGCGATTTCAATGGTAATTTTTGGATATTCAATTATTAGTTCCCCTAATTATTTTAGAGTAAAAGTGTAAATACGTTTATTTGTAGAGAAAAGAATACTGCATCTGTACATACTATTAATTATAATTTTCCGTTTTTCTAAACCGTAAAAATCGACAAAATAAAAATTACATTTTATTGAAAGTCGGTGATGCTTTGGAATCATGTCAATAAACAGCATGTGCACCTGCATTATTTGTCATTGTTGCTTGACATGGACTGATTTTTACATACTATTTCGGCTAAAACATAATGTAAATTCAGAAAAATTAACAAATTATAAGATATCTTCGAATAAAGCACCATTTACTGCTAAACAATAACCCAATCTGCCGTAAAATTCCCGTCTAACGTTGGCTGACAGAAATTGCGATATTTGCTCACATTCGTAAGTCACAGACTTTAAATGTCCCCAAATAATAGTTATTTGTTTTACTAGACAGCAAAGTAGTAGATTGACTGCCGCGGCTGATAGTTCATAGCCGAGCGTAGCGAGGCTAGGAATTCAGCTAAGGCAGTCAATCTACTTTGCTGCCGAGTTGAACATATAATTTTTTCTCCGATTGTTTATAATGATATATGTAGGATATTGTATTTGCAAATTAGTACAATCCCCACAATCTTTTTATTTTTCCTGTAGTGATAAATTAAAACAAAATTTGATAGAAATCGCAATTGTTGGAATGGTTGGTTGCTGTGGAAATGTATATGTCCATAATAATTATAGTTTGACAACTTATGAAATTTCTGTCATTTTTGTGGAAAATATCGGTATACTTACATTATGGACAGTTATAGCGACTTAGAAGTACTTACTCCTCCAGAAATAAGGGAGGTGGCAAAAATATTGAGTTATATTTGATGCCGGAGAAGTCTCGGATGAAATATGAAGGAAATTATAAATGATTTATGGATTATTGCATGGAGAAAAATGCGAAGACTTTTTCGGAGAATGTATTACTTACTTATTTTGCTGGATTATTTAAAACAATGAAGAGTTCTACACTTTGGTCTGTATATTTCATGTCGAAGGCAACTATGAATGTTAAAAATGGCGTAGATATAGGAAGATACTTGAAGTTGCGGGCATATTTAAAACGGGCATCCGAAGGCTACAAGGCAAGGAGGCCCGAGTTTTCGAAAACCAAGACATTACAAACTTTATACGGGATGCTCCAGATGATGAATATTTATTAGCAAAAGTAAGTTTTAAATAAGATATTTGTAAAAAAATGTCAAATCTTTTATTCCCATTGAGAACAATCATTTTGCTGCCTAGACAGGAAAGTCCTTACTTTGCTGCCTAGGCAGGAAGAGTAATACTTTTCTGATGGACATGTGTCTGCAAAATTAATATTTGCTGTCGATCGGAAAAATTATTGAGAAAAAGATCGGGGATCATGCAGGCCAGTCAATTGTAAAGTTAGGACCAATGACATTATTGAAAAAACTGGATTTTAAAAATTGGCGCACATGACGACTGTTATGTATACATGTATACTGCATCCATCCATCTGGAACCAAATCTCTGTATTGTCTCTAGCAACAGCCGGACCTATGTGCTTCTACAATAACTGCACGAAACGCTGTCCTGCCATGTAAGAAAAATGGCCCACTAATGTGATAACCCGGCATTCCCGCCTAAACATTAACTTTAAGGGGATAGTGGGTCCTGGTGTATAAAATGTTCTGTGCAGTAGCTCATTATTTGCAATTTGGCACGTTTGGTTCATTAATAAGTATGAATGTGCATTCATCAGTAAACACACTATTATTCAAAAATCCTTATCTTGGTTACATTCATCCATCATTTGCAAGTAAAATGCACTCTTTCTCTCCAAGTCATGCTCACGCAACTCTTGATGACGTTGGTATTTATAGAAGTGAAACATGCGTTTTTTTAAAATTCGCAGTACCCGAGTGTGATGCAAGCCTAACTTTCTTGCTTGTGTCCTTAAACTTATGTGGGAATTTTCCGCTACTGCCGCCAAAACATTGAACGTATTGCCATTTTCCTGGCGTTGGAGTACATTTTGAACTTCATTATTGCACTTGCAGTTATTTAATACTATGCTCGTTCTCTGAAACATTCGCACGATTCTGTCGACCATTGCAGGTACTATTTGGATATTCTACGTTAAATAAAACACTCACTTGGCGGGCATTATTTCTGGTATAAAACAATTTTAGCATTTCTATTTTCTTTTCAGTTGAATACATTTTTTAGCCAAACACTTTTATGATAATCAACTTATTAAAGAGTATACATTTAATAAACGTTAAATAGGAATAACAGATAATGAAATGTGCAGGCTGTGTTTTTTTTACATAATTCTAAGGCGTACCTGATTTATCTTAAAATAAAGCCGGTAAAGCTTGGTCATACAGCTTTTTAAGCCGGCATCTGAAAATCAAACTTCGTTCACCTGAGCCAACATCACTTGCGAGGGTCATAGGTTTCAATAGGCCTGCAGTTGAGAGATTCTTCAATCTGCTATAAGAAACTATTAAAAAAACACAAAATACCCCCTGATCACATCCATAATGTCGATGAGACGGGTACTATGACAGTGCCAAAAAAACGATCGAGATGTTTGTCGTTACGTGGAAAACGACAAGTTGGCTGTCTTCAGCAGAACGTGGAGTTTTGGTAACGGTGGAGATCTGAATGAGTGCTACTGGTGCACTTATGCCACCAATGTTCGTCTTTCCAAGAGCTAGGGCGAAGCCAGAGCTCCTGGATGATGCTCCTCTTGGAAGCACAGCTCATTATCATCCATCAGGGTGGATGCAAAAAGAAATATTTTTGAGCTGGTTTGATAAATTTATTTCTTTTTCCAATCCTTCAAAAGAACACCCTGTGCTTTTGCTTCTGGATGGGCACGATACCCACACCAAGAATCAGGAGTTGATTCAAAGGGCCAGGGAGAACGGTGTAGTGTTACTATGTTTTCCACCGCATGCAACTCACCGCCTACAACCTCTGGCCGTAAATTTTATGTCACCACTCAGCACATACTACAGTTCAGAAGTGCAAAGATGGATGCAACAGCATCTACGCAGGCCTATTACGATATCTCAAACAGGCAAACTTTTTGGAAATGCCTTCATGAAAGCTGCTAGTGTTCAAACAGCGGTAAGTGGATTTATGAAAACAGGTGTGGATCCTCTAAATCCAGAGATATTCCCAGACTGGATGTTTGAACCAGCCGAAACTACAAATAGACCTATAGAAGACAATACAAATAGTCAAACTATAGATAACGATAACCTGTTACCTGAAATTACAAATTATTCGCTAACATCATCCATGCCATCGGCAAGAACACCAACGGACACACCACCGAAAACACCACCGAAAACACCACCGAGAACACCACCAAGAACACCACCAAGAACACCACTGAAACCTTTAAACACCCTACAAAAAATTCAAGCACGAGATCAAGAATATACTGCAAATACCTTAAACACACAAGATACTACTCCAGGTCCAATTCCCGCGAAGCATTTTTATCGGAATGCTACTCCTTCATGTTCCCACAGCACTGAGAATTTTGTTGTAACGCCAAAACAGGTTGTTCCACTCCCTCATTCAGAAAGAAACATTAATCAAAACGACAGAAGAAGGGGTAAAACTGAAGTGTTAACATCGACGCCATATAAAAACGAACTCGAAGACAGTATCAAAAAAAGCTCGGCAAAGATGCCAAAATTAAACATCGATGATACGGGAAAAGCAGCCCATATGGCCAAACTGAATAAAAAAGATAACGCAAATGCAAATAAGAAGACAACTAGAAGAAACATAAAAGCAAAGAAACTAATTAAGAATAACTGCAGCACTTCACAAAACAATACACGGAAGTAGCAAGACAAGAAAATGCCAATAAACAAAAAATTAAAAGAAGGAAGCAGACTGAAGACACTGAAGATTCAAGTTCTGAAGAAGAAAGCGAAGAAGCAACATGCATATTTTGCAGTGAACTTTATTCGAATTCTAAGTCAGAAGATGGTTGGATACAGTGTCCGCATTGTCAAGGTTCGGGTCATGAAGCGTGTGCAGGAGTGGGAATCGACAACGATGAAGTTTTTATTTGTGACTTTTGTCAATAATAATAATAATCGAAGCTTTTTTGTGAATGTTCCTTTGTTTAGTTTTTGTAGAATATACTAAAAATCATTTCTCGTAATCAAATTTTACTTTGTATTTTTTTTTGTATTACCTACAATAATTATTTTGAATTTCTTATGCTGTCTCCTGAAGGATAAACGTTATGAAATCTGCAATAGCGTAAGTATGCCGTTTTACACACCTAGTAGGGTAAAACGGGACACTTGCAACGTAAACAAAATAATGTATATTTCTCTGATATATCATCTAGTTTTTCATAAATGATAATTGCAATCAAAAGTGCAATTACTAGTGAAATTAGAGGTAAAACATTGTTCTTTGCAGTACTTTATTCAAAAAGTTATAAGGTCCTAAACACTAAGTATCCTGTTTTATCCAACTCTCCTCTACGTAATATCCGGGTACCGGACAAATAACGTAACGTACTTTATTTCATACTGAAATTCATTCAAAACTAAGAAGAACCAAAAATGCATTTGTTTAAACCTGCGTCAAACAAAAATGGATAATTATCGTGGTTAGCTAGGATTGTCTCTTTACAAGAAACAAGTAAAAATGTCAATAATAATAATGCCGCAGCCGCAATAATACGGCATGAAGAAATTTGCCCACTGCAAGTTAATGGAAACGAAAATTGCACAATTAATATTAATTTTCATATTCCAAAATATTCTTAGTTCTAATTGGGGGTTGCTAAGGTGACTTGTTTACATTTTTCAAACAGTTAAAAAGTTTAAAATGAACGAGAACGCAAAGCACCAGGATTCGGAAGAAATTGCACAAAAATGTAGAGAAGCTATGGCCAAGCTTATTCCCGTAAAGCCGGAAGAGCGTTATAAAAAAGAATATGAAGAGTTTAGTGAATGGAGACGACAATATAATGTAGAAAAAATTGATGAGGACGTTATGCTGGCGTATTTGTATGATTTAGTTAGTATTTTTTGGTATTTTAAGTATAAATCGTATTTGTATGAAACTTTTTAAATTTTTAGTCTACAAAATATTGTGGTACTACTTTGTGGAGCTAATATTCCATGGTGAAGTCGATGTTGCTCGTGTTTGAGAATATTGACATTTCGAGATTCTCATAAGGCTAAACAAGAAAAAAAAAAACTCAGTCGAGAAGAAATTTATGAATTTCTAAGAAGTGCTCCTGATAAAGAATATCTTCTCAGAAAAGTGAGTAAACATTTTTATGCATTGGGGAGCAAATTATTTAGGAATCGTTTTTTACTTTTAGGTAGGTTCCATGATTGGAGTTGCTGGAAGCTGTGGTAGAGAAGAACTGTACGAAATGTCTTTGAACGATATAGAAATCACTGCTTCTCAAATGGTTATTACTATTCCTCAAACAAAAGCTAATAGGCCGCAGGTATTTACAGTAATTAAAGAAGCACACAGAATTAAATTTTTGGAGCTATATCAAAAATATGTAAAATTAGGTCCAAAAAGTACTGAACATGGTAAGCTGTTTTTGGGCTACAGGCATGGACAGTGCATCAATCAAAGAGCTAGAATTCACACAATTGGTGGAGTGGCAAAACGTATCGCATAGTTTCTGGGTTTAGAAAACCCTGAAACCTACACTGGACATTCGCTCAGAAGAACAGGTTCTAAGCTCCTTGCCAATTCGGGAGCCGACATTTCTGTTCTTAAGCGATTTGGTGGATGGAAAAGCAGCACCATCGCAGAAAAATATGTTGAAGATTCCCTTGAAGGAAAAATAAAATTGCTCGTATGATTCAAGGTGGAGAAAGTTTTGTTGAAGTTTTTACGAGACGACGAGAAGAAACATCTTCTTCAGAAATTGTATCTGAATGCAATTCAAGCCCTGAATTCGATACATCCAAAGGCAATACATGTATAAAGAATGATGTAGTTGGCACTGATACTCGATCCACAACAGTGTGTGATTGTGAGAAAATTCCTTCAATTCAAATTAATGGAAATGAAAGTTGTACCATTAATATTAATTTAAACATACCAAAATGACCATGACTTATTTTTCAGTTGAATTTCACCTTAAGTCTTATTTTCAATTCAATTTTAATTCGGTATCTGTTTATTTTCTAAAAATTTGTTAATAAATTTTTTCTGCAGTTGCCTTTGAATTGAGTACGGTAAGTGTGACTGTAAAAAGCTACTATACCGTAAAAACGCGTTTTACAGTATACTAGAGTATGACGTAAAACTGACAATTACAGTACAGTATGAAATAAAAATATAATTAATAGTGTGTACAGACAAGAAGTTAATAAGAAGTTCATTACGAAAGTAGGCAACATCCTAAACGCAAAAACAATCATCATGTCAAACAGACGTTTAAAACTTCATGTTAGACAAAGGTCAATCGACATCTAGGTGCTAACCTAAAAACTTAAAAGAAATGAAATAATATTAATAATAATTTTTTTAGCAATACTATGCAACCTCTTCTTTATATGTTCATAACGAAAACATGCAACATTGTGGAAACAAAAACAATAATCTGTGTCAGAACGAAGTTTAAAAATTCATTTCAGATAGAGATTAATAGACATAAACACATGTTGTGAAGGTTAGTTTTCTTTTTACTCCGCTAATAACAAACCGTAATTAAGTCCGTCAAGCAATTAATTATGCACCGTTACATATCGATAAGAATTAAATTAAGTACTATAAATAATTATACCGTGATTCATAATGAACGTCAAATAATGTTAAAGTTTAGTTATTCAGAATAAAATCTTTATGATAAACAAAAATCAAACAGATCTAAGAGATTGCCGTTAATTATAAATAGAGATTTTCTCTTTTATTCCGAAATGAAAACTTGATAAATAACAAGTTAGTTTGTTGTAAAACGCACATTTTACAGATAGAGATATGTAAACCCAAGCATTCAAAAATAGACATTAAACTCCAATCAATATAATTTTTAAATTGATAAAATAATTAATAGTTCACACCGTTTTTATAAATCAATTGATGTGTTTCGTAAAACTGCATTTTTAAATAATAGAAATATTGTCCGTTTATGAATGACATTGTATTTGAAAGGGACCTGTGACCCTTGTCAACTACCGTATCCGCCTTCCGTTTGTAGTATTTTGTTTTAGATACATCTTCTACCGCAGAATAAAACCCTGAATTATATCCTCCACTGAGATACCTGGAACAACCGTTTGGAAACCGTACAAGTTCAGGATTGGACCCAAAGACCGCCTGGACATTATCTAATCTTTGAGTGGCGCCCGAATCCGTTTTCAAATAAAATCACCGTACCTTATAAGTATCTCTAATAAATTTACTTTCAAACGAGTTTAATTTTTGTATTGGTGCTCGTTGAGGGGAAGCTTCACTTGCCTCCACCGAAAAACCTCCTACAATGTTAACTTAAAAAAATTCCAAAGCCGCTCGCTTCAATAAGAAAACACTAATACAGTTTAGCAGTTATTCATATTTAATTAATTTTTAGACTTATATTGCGTTATATTAATAAACATTATGAAGAAAAGTAATGTAAAATTAAATTTTCTTTTAAAAATATATCTATACTTTTACTTATAATATTAATCGCTTTTCAGATATTGAAAAAAATTAACAAATCCTTGATCTATAAACTAGGAATTTTTTTGCCGCTAAATTAAGCGTCTAATCATAGAAATGTATAGATCATAACTAATTGACATGTTTGCGGTCCATACCTATATATTACTATATAAGAACAAATGATTGATAAAAGCCAAAATCTGATCGAAATAAATCCCCCTCCTAGCCTATAGATATCTCCAAAGCCTAATCATCTCCAAGCGAAAGGAAAACAAGGTAAATACAAAATTTTAAATATGTGGGCGTTTTGGTTTTGAAGTTAACGTAGATACTAACATACATACACACACACACAAACCACCCACCCACACACACACACACACACACACACACACACACACACACACACACACACACACACACACACACACACACACACACACACACACACACACACACACACACACACACACACACACACACACACACACACACACACACACACACACACACACACACACACACACACACACACACACACACACACACACACACACACACACACACACACACACACACACACACACACACACACACACACACACACACACACACACACACACACACACACACACGCGCACACGCACACCCACATGCAAATCGACACAGATGCAGACGCAGACCCAGACACAGACACAGACACAGACACAGACACAGACACAGACACAGACATACACAGACACAGAAACAGAAACAGTCACAGACACAGACATAGATACAGACACAGACACAGACACAGACACAGACACAGACACAGACACAGACACAGACACAGACACAGACACAGACACAGACACAGATACAGACACAGACACAGACACAGACACAGACACAGACACAGACACACAGACACAGACACAGACACAGACACAGACACAGGCACTGACGCATACACAGACACAAACACAGACACACACACACACACACACACACACACACACACACACACACACACACACACACACACACACACACACACAGGTACAGACACCGATACAGACACAGACACAGACACGGTCAGGGGCACGAGCACGGAGACGGACGCGGACACGTACACGGACACGGACACGGACACGCACACGAACACCGATTCGGACACGGACACGGACACGGACACAGACGCGGACACGGACAAGGGCACGGACACGGACAGGGACACGGACACGGCCCCGGACACGCACACGCAATATGCACACACACGCACACGAACAAGCATACGCACACGCACACGCACGCGCACACGCACACGCACACGCACACGCACACGCACACAAACACGCATCCGCACACGTACACGCACACGTACACGCACACGCACGCACACACGTACACGCACACCCACACAAACACGCACACGCACACAAACACGCACACGCACACGCACACGCACACGCACACGCACACGCTCACGCACACGCACACGCACATGGACACGAATACGCATAGGCTTACGCACACACACACGCACACGCACACGCACACGCACACGAACACGCACACGCACACCGATTCGGACACGGACACGGACACGGACACAGACGCGGACACGGACAAGGGCACGGACACGGACAGGGACACGGACACGGCCCCGGACACGCACACGCAATATGCACACACGCACACGAACAAGCATACGCACGCACACGCACGCGCACACGCACACGCACACGACCACGCACGACGAACACGCATCCGCACACGTACACGCACACACACGCACACACACGCACGCACACGCAACGCACACGCACACAAACACGCACCACACGACACGCACACGCACAAGCACGACGCACACGCACACACCACACGCACACGCACACGCTCACGCACACGCACACGCACACGACACGACACGCACAGCACGACGCACGTACAGCACACCACACGCACGCACGACACAGCACAACGCACACACACACACACACACACACACCACACGCACACACGACACACACACACACACACCACACACATGCAAATCGACACACATCAGACGCAGACAGACACAACACAGATACAGACACAGCACAACAGACACGACACACACAGACACAAACAGACACAGTCACAGACACGACACAGATACAGACAACAGACACAGACACACACACACACACACACACACACACACACACACCACACACAGCATCAGACCAGACCCAGACACAGACACAGAACAGACACGGACACAACACAGACACGGAAACAACACAGACACAGAGACAGACACAGACACAGACACAGACACAGATACGACATAGACACAGACACAGACACAGACACAACACACACACACACACACACACACACACACACACACACACACAACACACACAACACAACACACACAACACACACAACACAACACCACACACAGACACAGCACAGACACAGAGACAGACACAGACACAGACACAGACACAGACACGGACACGACACGGACACGGACAAGACACAGACACAGACACAGCACACACACACACACACACAACACAGACACACACACACACACACACAGACACAGACACGACACAGACACAGACCTAAACACAGGCACAGACACAGACACAGACACAGACACAGACACAGACACAGACACAGACACAGACACAGACACGACACAGACACGACACAGACACAGACACAGACACAGACAGCACAGACACACAGACACAGACACAGACACAGACACACAACACAGACACAGACACAGACACAGACACAGACACAGACCAGACACAGACACAGACACAGACACAGACACAGACACAGACACAGACACAGACACAGACACAGACATAGACACAGACATAGACACACACACACACACACACACACACACACACACACGCACACAGACACAGGCACAGACACAGATACAGACACAGACACAGACACGGTCAGGGGCACGAGCACGGAGACGGACGCGGACACGTACACGGACACGGACACGGACACGCACACGAACACCGATTCGGACACGGACACGGACACAGACGCGGACACGGACAAGGGCGCGGACACGGACAGGGACACGGACACGGCCCCGGACACGCACACGCAATATGCACACACACGCACACGAACAAGCATACGCACACGCACGCGCACGCGCACACGCACACGCACACGCACACGCATCCGCACACGTACACGCACACGCACACGCACGCACACGCACGCACACGCACACCACACAACACGCACACGCACACGAACACGCACACGCACACGCACAGCACACGCACACACGCACACGCACACGCACACGCACACGACACGCACACGACACGCACACGCACACGCACATGCACCACACGCTCACGCACAGCACACGCACATAGACACGAATACGCATGCACGCACGCAACGCACACGCAGCACGCACACGACACGACACGTACACCACACGTACACACACGAACACACACACACACACACACACACACACACACACACACACACACACACACACACACACACACACACACACACACACACACACACACACACACACACAACACACAACACACACACACACACACACACACACACACACACAACACGAGCCAACACAAATGCAGACGCAGACCCAGACACAAACACAGACACAGACACAGACACAGACACAGACACAGACACAGACGCAGACGCAGACACAGACACAGACATAGACACATACACAGACACAGACACAGACACAGACACAGACACACACATATACAGACACTGACACAGACACAGACAGACACAGACACAGACACAGACACAGACACAGACACAGACACAGACACATACACAGACACAGACACAGACACAGACACAGACAAAGACTCAGACACAGACACTGACACAGACACAGACACAGACACAGACACAGGAACAGACACAGGCACAGACACAGACACAGACACAGACACCGACACAAGCAATGTCGCAGACACAGACACAGACACAGACACAGACATAGACACAGACACTGACAGACACTGACACAGACACAGCCACATTTCCAGTGTTCCAGATTTTTCAAGTGAGATGGCTTCCCGGTCAAAGTTGAAGAACAGGTATTTTAAAATTAAGACTAATATATTTTTAAAAATTATTATTAATTTTATTTAATACATAAATGAAAAGTTTACCTCGAGTAGTATTTGAACCTACGACCTGTACTATTATATATATATATATATATATATATATATATATATATATATATATATATATATATATATATATATATATATATATATATATATATATATATATATATATATATATATATATATATATATATATATATATATATATATATATATATATATATATAATATAATAAGATATTTTTAATTAATATTTTATTTTATTAATGTTGTTAGTAATTCAAATTCATATGCAGGTAAAAAGGCGCTTGAATTTGCCAAGCGGATATGGTTAGATTTAGATATTAAATATCATTACTCAAAATTAACGAAGTTAGAAGTAGAGGCTTATGACTTACATTTAAAACTGGTAACAGGTTTAAATGCTAATGAATTTGATGAGTAGATTACCATTTTTGTACCATTTAGATGAGGTCATTGACCATAAAGTTATTGCTAAAAGATTTATACATCAGAAGAAATTGTCAAAATTATGTTGATCCAACAAACGAGACAAGCAGAATGGTAATGCCGCAAAAGAACATATCGTTTTTAACAAATCTTCTGAGACTTTTAACAAAGAAGAAATAGATTTCTTAAGTAAAGGTTTGAAATATAATCTTAATTTTTACAAACCTCCTTTGGATAAAATCATAGTAGGCATGGAAAGTACGATTAAATCATTGGATGAAAATTGAAAAAAGTACGTAAGACAAGCCTGTAAAATTCAAATTTCGAAAAATGTCCAGCAGGAGTCAAAATTTAATTTAAATCATCCAGATCTTCGAATTGTTAAAGATCTCCAAAGTAAAATTCGTTTTTACCTCAAAGCAGATAAAGGCAATCAAGTAGTCAGACGATTATTTTGCTTCAGTTAAAGAACTTTTAAGTTCAGGGTCTTATTCAGTAATTACCAAAGATCCTCTTCCTAAAATGATTACTTTAACTAGGAAGGTTTTATTAGCATATAAAAGAGTTGTGGATGACTCTTTTAGGTTTCGACTAACGGTATCCAATCCGGTGCTACCTAGAATGTATTGCTTGCCTAAGATTCATAAACCAGGTAATGCTATGCGACCCATTGTATCTGGTATTAATTCACCTACTTATCTGCTGTCCAAATGGTTATCTAGTAAATTCCATAACCTCTCCTACCAACAGCCCAACTTCAGTGTGGCAAATTCGTATGAATTTATTGATAAAATTAAAAACATTGAACTTACAGAAAATGAAATTTTAGTTTCATTCACGTTTGTTCACTGTTTCCGAGAGTTCCAATAGATCTAATCTTGGTTTACTTAGAAGATGTTTTAAAACAAAACTATTTGGACGATAGAGAAGTACAAGATTTTCTTCAATTAGCAGATTTGTGTATGAAACAAACCTTTTTCAAAATTAAACCATCAATTTTTCCAGCAAGAACATGGTACGACAATGGGCAATAGCTTATCTCCGTTTATTTCATGGGTAAATTTGAGACAGACTTAAAACGCGATTTGCCTTATTTTCCTAGAGTTTGGATTAGATATGAGGATGATGTGTTTGCCATCATTAATACTAAAATTTGTAGCGTTGAGAACTTGGTAGAAACTTTAAATATTAAATTTCCGACAATCAAATTTATCTATGAGATAGAGGCAAATGACAGTCTCCCGTTCCTTGGTACTCTGGTAACAAGAAATGGTAGTAAACTAGATATAGATATTTATCGTAAGGAAACTTGCACTAAAAGATTCATAACCAATGACTCAAATCACTGTAGATAGCATAAACTCGCGGCTTTTAACTTTTTGGTTCAGAGATTGCTTAATTTTCCTCTTTCAGTTCAAAATTATAAAAAAGAATTGCGCACTACTAAATATCATGGGTTTTCAGATGAAGTGGTTATGCATATAGTTAGGAAACAAATACATAGGATGAGGGTTAAAAACGTAACTACATTAGGTAACGCTAGAGAACTAATAGAAACAAAGTATTTAAAGTTACCAAACTATTCTGCTTATACAAAAGGTCTACCTAAAATCTTTTCCAAAATTAATTTGAAAAGTCACTACTTCAGATAATAGTTTGCAAACACTTTTAGGCAATCCAAAAGATAAAGTGGATAAGCAGGATAGGTCGGGAATTTATAAGATTAATCGTAAAAATTGTGAACAAATATATGTGGGGCAAACTAAACGACCTATCAAAATTCGCTTTAAAGAACATTTAGCTCATATAAAATACAAACGTTGGGACAAGTCTGCCGTAGCCCTACATATGTTTGATAAAAGTCATGTAGTAGATGGGGTATCATTAATCAAACATGTTAGTAATAAGCACGAACTTGATTGTTATGAAAGTTTAGAGATCTTCAAAAACAAACAAATTCTAATGAATAATGATGATCAAGTACCTTTAGGCTACTCTGAACTCATTAAGCTTTCATAACTTTCTCTTTCACTTTTACCAGATTAGCAACGAAGCGTTACACGCTGATGGTATATATGTTACAAATTTTCTTTGTCCGCCCTAGTCGACCGCTGATGATGATAGCGTAGCTATCGAAACGCGTTTGGTGTTTTTTAATTTTGTGTGGTACGTGGGTGTATTTTGTTTGTTAATTATAGGTTTTGCTTTATCCCACAACACTCTTTTCCTTTCCCTATTAGTTTCTTCCCTCTCCTTTCCTACGGTTACCTACTCGCCTCTTTCTGATATCGTTATTCAGAAGCCGGGATAACGGTGAATTCTTCTTTTAGGAAGTGGCTCCTGCACCTCTCCTATCTCTATCGAAACTTTCTTGACCCCTCCCAAACCGTCTGACGTCGGAGATTCCTTACATCCGCAGGTGAGTAGTGACCCATCTCCTTTTTTTTTTTTCTCAGCTTCCCGTTTCTGCACGTAACAGGCTATTAAATAACTTAATACTGATATACAATGTGATAGGATTACGATTTTCTAGCGATTTACCGTCAGATTTTTGCTGTTGAGTTGAGCTGTATGGATGAATTTGTTTTACGTGTGTCGCGACCTTTAAGGATGGTGTGTTTCGAGCTTAAGTTTTTTTGTTTGTGAATTACTATTCCGTAATTTAAGGAATTAACTATGATAGGAATTAGGTTTGAAATCGTCGGTAATTGGTTTCTAAATTTATTGAGTTTTTTCGTAATAATACATTTAAAGTTTGAGAGATTGTTTTCATTATTATTCCCCGGTTATTGAATGTTGAGTAACGTTTTATTTGTATATACTTGTATATAAGTTTGAATAATGTTTATTTCGTTTGATTTCCTTAAAATTTAATAGAAAGTTTTGTAAAATTAAGTAACTTAAAGAAAGAGTGTAGATGTAAATCTATTTGATATCGTTCTGGCGACAAGAAGTCGAGTGCTTGCAGTGGTTCAGTTTAATATTGAGTATGTTGGTTTTGAGTCATAAAGATAGAATGTGGGACTAACTGCTTGAACTTAAATGAAAATACAGAGATACTTTTCACGTTGATTCTGCTGACGTTTGGAATTTTGAAAATTATCGAGTCCTTACGGTTGATAACGAAGTTTGTGTGTAGGGGGTATCAAATCTTCTCCTTCCGTTTCTTAATTGGTGGAACTAAATTAAATAAGATTTTTTTGTGAGTGGTGGGATTCAAAAATCCAAGATGGATTTTTGGTAATAATTTGGGATTCTGAAACTGACAGCGCTCCCGAGTAGTAGTACTGTGACGTTTGTTGTTACGGCATAAGGGGTTGATTAGAACGTTGATATATTGGACCTTTTGGTGTTTAACGAACGAACTTTTGTGTTGTGAGGGTAGTTATCTACTTTTTGAAGAAAACCTGTGAAGGGATTTTAAGTAAAATTGTTCAATCACCAAAGGACTAGACCTAGTGCCGATTTCGATTTTACGTAATCAAGTTACCTAGAGATCACCGTCGTGTTATATTAGTGCTTCTGTGACCTCATTGGTTTATGTCGCTTTTGCGGATTTATTAAATTAACGTTCTTGAAGTGCCACTTAATTGCCGTGCAGGGCGTGTTGAATTACAAAGAAACTTTCGCAGAATATTACAATTATATTTATTTAAATAAAGTTAATAACCTTTTGGATTGGTAGTGTAAAGAAAACTATTTTAAAAGAAGTTTTTAGTTAATGCAGTAACATTTTACCGAGATTCAATCAAGGAATCGTTTGAGTACAAAAACAAATAGTCAACCTTATCACTCATCATCTTGTATCAGACCAGGGAGATTCCGTATCCGTAGTAGCAGTAATCGGTCACCTGGTTCATTTTCGATTGTTGTAACACAGAAGAGGTGCCAATTTAGACAGTAAAGTAGTATAACATTGTGTTTTATTGAGTATTTACAAGATTTCTTGTGTGTGTATCTCGAATTATTTGTTTTGTTAACGAAGCTTTTATTTGTTAGGCGTGTAGTGCTATTTTGAAGCCCTATTTCAGGTGGTTTGCTGAGTTGCTGTCCAGTACACCTGGATTGATTGCGGGTAGGTAGGCGCATGTTTTTTGTATGTTTAGACACGCTATGTACTCGTAATTTTGGCACGACGTCCCGTATTTTGACTACCAAACATTCTGGCGCCCTAAACCGATCTGATTACATCTTCATCCCCTACTTTGACTTACGTACGATTTACTACTCTGGATGTGCAAAATTTATCAACATCATACCCACTCCCATACGCTGACCAGTCGGATAAAATGGCCAACTTTATCTGTAATCCCGCTCTACCACCCGTTTATATCGTTACAGGTAAAGATGGCGCTTCAACGTGGTACATTTTAGGGTGTTTTTTTTTGTAGATTTCTTATTTTTTGGTGACATCTTAGGATAGTATTTCAGTATTTTCGCTTCATGATTATTTTATTGTTTAATTAAGTTTTTTTTATATACGTATCAAGAGATTAAAGATGGGTTATAAAATAAATGTAGATAGGCTCACACCTGGTGAGGTAAAATACGAGATAGCTGTTAGAGGTGGTGGTCTTTCGTTAGGGGTAACTGCGTCACGTGCATTGTTACGCAATATTTTGAGTGAGGAAAGTAGTGGTAAAATTGCATCACGTCCCGATTATCCTTTCGATTTTGAAACAGATAATAGTGCTATTGAGGAAACTAAAGTAGAAATAGAAAAATTATTAGAGGAGGTTAAAATTAATCCGTCCACAAAAATTTTAACGACCATAGAAACTAAGCTCAAATATTTGTTAGGTAGAGTTAATAATTCAATTCCGAAAACCGCTATCGATGTAAAGATTAAAGAAAGTTTGTTTATTGAGATTGCGGTAGCTCAATCTACACACGAAATTTTGGACAAACGAGTAGTTTCAAAAAGTGCACCCTCGGAAATATTAAGCAGTGTTTCGAGTAATGACGATCAAAATTCAAAAACAGATATTTCAGTACCGATTAGTAATTTAAATTTAAGTACATCACCTGTTAGGAGTGTAGTTGCAAAAAGTACACCGATTTGCAAGTGAAATTTATCATTTTCGGGAGATTCTAAATCCTTATCGTTAAGTGCTTTTCTGGAACGGATTTCAGAATTACAGATTTCACGTAGAGTAGATGATGCGCAATTATTTTCGGAATGTTTAGATTTATTTACGGGTAACGCTTTGATTTACGTTCGTTCTGTTAGAAGAGAAGTTAGGACTTGGAGTGAGTTGGTGGAATTGTTGAAAATTCAATTCCAGCCAATAGATTATGACGATAGATTATTAGATGAAATTAAGCGTCGTACTCAAGGCACGGACGAGCCTATGGGAATTTATATCGCTGTTATGCGGACTCTATTTTCGCGTTTGAACGAATGTTTGTCGGAGGATAAGCAATTACGCATTTTGCGGAAAAATATCGCGCCTTCTTATCAGGCACAATTAGGTTTAACGGAGATTACCTCCATTAACGAACTAATTAAATATGGAAGACTTATCGAAGAAAGAGTTCAAGCAGTGAATAGTTATGTACCGCCTAGTCGGAAACGCTCCGACGGAGAGGTAGATTTAGCTTACGTGGGAGAAACCCCACCGGTTGTCACGATTAAGAATAAGGGAGTACCGATACAGGAAGTAAAGATAACGCCGAGTAGAGTTGAGGGTAGGTCGTGTTGGAATTGTCAGAAGACCGGACATCTGGCGTCAAGTTGTAAGGACACCCCTAGGAATCGTTATTGTTATCGTTGTGGAAACAATCTAAGAATTGTTTATTTATGTAAAACTTATAATGAGCTTTTATATCGCTATTTTGGTAGTGGCCTATACTGAAACAAGCCGTATGAGTTCCGATGTGTACATGTATTACTTTACTTGTTCATGTGAACCTGTGTTTAACATTTATAACATGATATCGTTGGTATACATGTTTTTTATATGAGCGGGAGGAGGAGAAATTTGTGATTCGTATTTAGTCAGTGAAAGCATAGATTTTGAGAGTGGAAGTTCGGCTTTTGTGAGAGGAAGTTAAGAATATGTAGTGGAAGGTGTTTGTAGTGAGTGGAATGAATTGGACACAGAAAAGGGTGTCGACGCAGTATATTGTCGCGGCTTCATTGAAAGTGGTTCGCATTATGTGTAATTTTGAATATTTACGCCATCAACAACCCGTTATTATTGTAGAATATGAAGAACCTAGTGTATTTTGGAGTTAGTAGAGTTTAAAGTTCTTCATTTTGGTCTTTTTGTATGTTGATGTATCCTAAACAGCTGAGAGTTGAGTAGAAATGCCTCCGTGAACAGTTCTGTTTAAGCAGATAATTGAACTATGGAAATCTCTGGACTTGCATTTATGTTGTGTAAATCTTATTTTATGAGAAGTAACTAACGTTTATTAATCAAGTGTATTAAACTTAGTGATAACACCTAAAAGGAGAATTAACAATTATCTCGTGCTAGGATTTCTTACAAAAACTAGTATTTTAGTTATTTTAATTTTATGTACAAGGTGTAACATAAAAGATTAAAGTTTGAAGAAAAGGTGAAACGTTGTGTATAGAACTTGAAGATTAAATAATTGGAACTCGGTCAATGCTGGGTCGAATTTCCTCTAACGGAGCACCTAACGTAAGAACTATTTCATTGCTTATTTGACGTTGGTTTCCTCTGTAATTACAGGAAAAGTGTAAATGATTATTTTTTTCACTTAGCGTGTTTAAATTAAACTTTCAAACACGCGCGTTTTTTAAAGTTACCATGACATCAACAAATCAAGAAACGTGAAGTCTAAATGACAATTTTTTGATTATTGATCTGACAAGAGTACCTTGTAATGTCAAATAAAATATTACTAACAAATTCAAAACCTTTCTTTAAACATTATTTAACACATAACAATTTTATAAATGAAAATAGAAAGTACAGTTAGTATTGTTAGATATATTAATTTTTATTTACATATTTTACATTATTTGTTCTTATTTCCATTTTTTGTAGTAATAATACTAGTATTTATGATTTCAAGGTGCACCACTAAAAAAATAGCGTAAAGTAATCGTGGGTAACTGGTCTTTAAAACACTTACTCTATTTCGAGCACTCCTGCGCCGTCGTGCTCGAAAAATCGCGCGTGTTTTAAAGACCTTTTTATCCACTTATACTTTAATATACTATTGCAGATTTTGTAAATTTTAATGGGAAATTCAGTAGAGGTATTTAGTTGTAGTTTAAATTTGCGTACCGTCAATTTTTTTTTCTTTTGTCGCTTTTAAAATTAAATGTAATTGCTTGTTACATAGAATAATGTGGAATTTAACTTATTCGTTTTATGATCTTTATGGTTGTATGTTGAGACGTAATAACAGGTAAACAGGACTCCAATCACCTTTTGTTGCGGAAGTTGGTATTTTAGTTTTTGATTATTTTTCGCGTATGATCTTGGCGTATTCCTTTGTAGTACTTTTGTCTTTATGTATGTAGAACTGTTCTACATGTAAAGACAAAATTTACTCGATAGCGCAGTTGGTTAGCGCGATACCCTACCAAAGTACAGGTCGTAGGTTCAGATTCTACTCGAGGTAAACTTTTTATTTATGTATTTAATAAAATTAATAATAATTTTTAATTACAAATTTACTTTTGAACTGATTCGTTCATAACAGAACTTATAATAATTTTGATGAATTTGTTAATAAGGGTAATTGAACTTAAAGATTTTCAAAATTGTATTGACGTGCATTGTTTTCTGAGACGAAATTTAACGTGCCCTGTTAAAGTGGAGGTGTGATTGGACTTGAGTTGTGTATGGTTTTATTGAGTAAGCTACAAATTCTATCTTCCACAATCAAGCAGGATTAACTTAACACCTGACCTAGGACTATTCATTGTAGAAAAATTTAAGATTGTGGTGGGGCCTAGAGACGATTTTTCCAGGATTGAATGCTGTTATTTGTTGATTTATAGTAAGTGTAAGATGTTTGAAACCCAATTTCGATCATTTTACGTCTCATGTCGACCACGCCCAATTCAACTGCGGTTGGCTTGGCAACCCGCTTACCACGGTACGGCTGCACGACACCTAGTGCGGTTTGATCGTGTAACAAGCTCTGTTATTATATTCCCGTTTTTCTTGCCTTATATTGTAATTATGTTCACGTTTCAAAAAATTTGAAGTATTCTTAAGATTGATATTATGACATTGCGCGTATACCAATTTATATATGTGCCTAAGGTTACGACCTTCTTGTATCAGAGCTTGAGAAATTAAGTTTTTCAATGGTTTACTTTTTAGTTTACCTTAGTAGGAAATGAATTTTCAAAATGGTATTTAAAAATATTAAAAAAGATTGTAAAATATTCATCAATTGGCACATCCATAAAATCTTTCCAATAATTCTCATTTTGCAAATAGTAGGTAAACTTATTCCTAATATTGTCATTATTAAAATAATTCATATTAGTATAAACTTCATTAGCCAATCTGTGTCTGGGTATGTGTTTGTGCCTGTGTCCGTGTCTGTGCCTGTGCCTGTATCTGTGTCTGTATCTTCCCTTAACAGTGATCATTTTATCTTAATTTTTTCCTAAAATGGTACAGAAGGTAACTATAAGTAATGTTAATAACGATAAATCTAAAGTTCAGTTTTGCACTTGATAGTTTTTAAAGCTCAATAGAATAGTAGATAATTATGTAAGACGTCCCAACAATTGACATTTTTTGTACTAATGAAACAAGTAACTACTTTGTTACTAACGTAGGTTTTTAAGTACTTTTTTCAAGTAATTTGACTTTTACTGATATTTATGCCACAATTTGCTAAACAAAGTCCAGTGTTGAATTGTCTTCGTCTTCTTTCCCTTCAGTTTAGTTATGGAGTACAGTTTTGTTGAGTATGCAGACATGTATTTAATTTTAGGGGAATGTCATCGCTATTTCAATGCTGCTGCTAAAATTCTATGTACTTGTAAAGTAATAAAAATACTTAAAACATAATTGATATTTTCTTACGAGTTATATATTGTTAATTTAAATATCTTACATTTTTTAGGATAATTTTGCAACCTCTTTTATAAGAAGTACATTACGATAATAAGCAACAATGTAAACGCAAAAACAATAATCTATGTCAAACAGACGTTTAAAATTTCATGACAGACAGAGGTTAATAGATATCTAGATGCTAACTTAAATTAACCCTCCTATTGTGTTCGGGTCAATATGACCCACTCGCGTTCTTCTAATGTGCATATTTCGTTGCCCCTGCATGACTTTTATTTCATTACTCTAATAACAGTGTACCTACATTGATATTAGAAAATTATAATTAGTTTTTTTTAAATGTATTTGTTACATTCAGTGCGTTTGGGTCTATATGACCCAGTGATTTGTCTGGTCCAAATTATAAGAACGAGAAGCAGATTATTATCATAAATGAATGTATTTTATTAGTTTTGTTTTATTTTCATAAATAACTTACATAATATTGCACATTATTGCGCAATATTGCTCATATTGCATGCGTTATTTGCGTACTGGTAAACAAGTTTATTCTTGTTGAGACTCGTCTGTGGCTCCGTGTATAAATTCAGTCAGTGAGAATATGTGTGTTAGTTTCGTAGTAAATATCAAACTTGCTATACTCTAATAAGAAATACCTAAAAATTGAAATTTATTATTGAAAATGTGTAGTGAGAGAGTGCTTACGGGTAGTGAACTTGAGAAGCTTTTGTGTGCTTCTAATAGTAATTCTAATGCTTCTGAAGAAGAAGACCATTTGCCCCAAATCGTGATATATAATAGCGAGTCGGATGGTGAAGTAGAAGCTACGATTTCAGATGAAGCTGATACGGAAAATCAAAAGATGACAGTATAGTATGGAATGAAAAGACACATCAATCGGGAAGGTTATCAGCAGCAAATATTATTTCGTTGATTCCTGGGACAACAAGGTATGCTATGTCGCGAATAATTGATAAAAAATCCGCGTAGTTCTTATATTTCACAACCAAAATTGTAAACTTTGAAAATGTCAAATTTAAAAGGCAAAAGACTTTGTGGTGACACGTTTCAAGAACTAACATTAGTTGAACTAGAAGCATATTTTGGCCTACTGTTTCTAGCTGGAGAGTATAAATCTCATAGAGAGGTAAGAGCCAGTCTGTGGGATGGAAATGTAGGTCGTCCAATATTCAGAGCAACGATGTCCCTAGAACGATTTCATGTAATTGCACGAATAATTCGCTTTGACGATAAAAAAACTCGACCACAACGACGCCAAACTGATAAATTAGCGCCCATACGGGACTTGTGGAATAAATGGGTTGCAATTCCACCTAAGCTCTATAATGTAACAGTAGATGAGCAACTGGTACCTTTTAGAGGCCGCTGTCCTTTTAGACAGTACATCGCGAATAAACCTGCTAAATACGGAGTCAAGATTTGGACTTTATCCGATTCTGTAATTGCTTATGCATATAACATGCAAGTTTACCTCGGGAAAAAAGAAGGCGAACCTCCAGAGAGTCAAGGTAAAATAGTTGTGCTAGATCTTAGATCTTACTTATGGTCTAAAAGATTACAGCGTAACGTGTAAATTTTTTACCTCGTACGATCAGGGTCAGATGCTATTGAAAAGAAAAATAACTATGCTTGGTACTATTCGCAAGAATAAGCCTGAATTGCCAGCGGCATTGGTCTGCAACAGGAAAGAAGTTCTTTTTTCAAAATTTTACTTTACCAAGGACACGTTGATATATTCCGAAACCGAATAAAAATGTTCGCTCATGAGCATCACGCGCCACGATAACGGAATGTGTAATCAAGATCATAAAAAGCCGTTTATGCTCTTAGATTGCAACAAACTAAAGGTGCTGTTGACAGGTTAGACAAGTTAATAATAACATACACATGCAGACGGCACACTAAAACATGGCCAATGACTATCTTTTACAATGTCATGGTCGATTCAGCTTATAACGCTTATGTTCTGTGGTGCGAAGTAACTCCAACCTGGAATGCTGGAAAACTTACAAAACGGCGACTATTTCTTGAAGAACTGGGTAATTCCTTGATCACTCCATTATTGCAAGAGAAAACGTCGCCCTCGAAGTATTCCTGCAGCTGAAATGGTTATAAAGTCACATTCTTCAACCAGTAATGCCGAAGTAAGGGAACAGTGAACCACAACCAATCGCAAAACATGTAATCTTTGTCTCTCTTCAAATGATAATAAAACTAATATGGTATGTTGTAATTGCTCAAAATACCTATGTAAAGCTCATGCGTATTAGTACTGTCAAGACTGTAACAAATAAATGTATATACGTAACTACTACGTTTTTCAGATGTTCTTTACATAACATTTATAATAATATGTAATAAAAATAAAATAACGTAATAACATGTAATAAATAATAAATACTACATTTTATTCTTATTATTATTTACTGTTATATTAATTTAACCACAATAAAACGACTACTATAGGCTCCCGGGACATGATGACCCGAACACAATAAGTGAAACCAAAATGTCAACACAATAGGAGGATTAAAAGAAATGAAACAATTTTAATTTCAATTTTTTCAGGATAAATATGCAACTTATTTTATATACGTTCATAAGGAAAACAGGCAACGTTGTAAAAACAAGAACAATAATCTATGTCAGAATGACGTTTAAAGTTTCATGCCAGAGATTAATAGACATAAATACATGTTAACGTAAAAAAATATCTGGTATGGAACACCACGACCTTCCAACCTATAAAATGGAAATTAAAAGAAAAGAAATCATTTTAATAACATTTCTTTAAGATAATTATGCAACCTCTTTCATAAGAAGTTCATTACGAAATCTAGATACTAACTTAAATTAAAAGAAATGAAATAATTTTAATTTCAATTTTTTTAAGATAACTATACAACCTTCTTTTTATACGTTCATAACGAAAACAGGCAACATTGTAAAAACAAAAACAATAATCTATGTCAGAATGACGGTTAACACTATGTCAAATTTATAGACATAAATACATGTTAACGTAAAAAAATATCTGGTGTGGAACACCACACGACCTTCCAACTTACAAAATAAACATTGAAAAAAATCAAATAATTTTTATAACATTTTCTTAGGATAATTATGCAATCTACTTTATAATAAGTTCATTACGAAAATAGGCAACATTGTAAGCGCAAAAACAATAATCTATGTCAGATAGATATTCATAGACATAAATACATGTTAATGTAAAAAAAATTCCAAAGCCGTCCGCTTCTATAAAAATGTCGATAATATAGCTTCAGCATTTAACTTAAACTTAACCTTCACGCCATGCCCTTGCGGGGTGGGCAAAATAATCCCTGCCTCTTATTTATTTTTCATTCACAGTCTTTCGCCATGCTCCCTATCTCCGCATACCGCTCTAGTTTCCGCAAGGTTCATACATTGTCTCTGACATGCCCTTTATTTTTAAATCTACTTACCTTTCTTTCTTTTATCATACATTCTACTACATTCAGCCAAATCTTACGCGGCCTCCCAAGTCCGGCGTTACCTCTGACCTCACCCACATATATTTGTTTCGTTAATCTTGCGTTGTTTCAATGTGACCAAACCAACGCTATGTACTACTTTTATATCTATCCATTATCGTCTTTTCCTCACCACACTCATTCTTTATCTTATTCCTTATCGTTTTACCACATGCGCTCTTCAGGAATCTCATACCCACGGAATTTATTTTTCTTTCGTGTTCTTTTTGATATACCCATGTCCACTTCCATACAGTACTGACGGGACAAACACGCCATTATAGATTGCTCAGTTCGCAGCTAGGCTCATGATTTCGTTTCTCATTATGGTCCACATACTTCTAATCACTTTGCTTCCAGCATTGACCCTTCGTCCAATCTCGCTATTCATTGTACCATCTGCAGTAAACATTCTACCGAGATATACCAGCCCGTCCACTTGCTCCACAATTTCATCTAGCAGAGTAAATACTCTATTCTCCGTTGCAACTTTCAGATTGAACACCACAATCTTAGGTCCATGCTCTCACAGACTGTTTCAAACTTCCATAGAGCAGTTTGTATCTCATCCGGACTGTGTCTTAGTAAGACTGTGGCATCTGCATACACCAGAATTCGTACATTAACCATTAATTAATTAATCATTAACCATTACACCTTTTGTATCAGTACATGTTTGCCTAACACATTTATCCATCTATACATTGAACAACTACGGTGACACCACACAGCCTTATTGCACTCCTTGCTCAGTATTAAAGCATTCACTCACACCTCCTCTCGCCCTAACACATGCCCGGCTATCGTTGTATACTGCCCTTATTCCGTTTATTAGACCTTTATTTACGCCATATTCATTTATTATTTTCCACAGATTCTCCCTGTTTACTCTGTCGAATGCTTTCTCCAGATCTTCAAATGCACAGTACTGTCTCTTTTTTACACTTAAACACCCTGCACAACCCAAATCTTAGTTTATGTAGTTTCCCGTACTCTTATCAATCAGTATTATTCCAAATACTTTACCAGGTACACTTAGCAAACTTATTCTTCTGTAATTCCTGCAATCACTCTTGTCTCCCTTACCCTTATACAGCGGTACAATGATCGCGCTCTTCCAACCACTCGACACTTTTCCACCCTTAAGGCATACATTGAATAGGTCACACACTCTTTGTATATGCTTTGCATCTCCATACTTTAGCATTTTACCAGTGATTGCATCTACGCCTGCAATTTTTCGACCTTCTTACCGTTTTCTCTACCTCATTTATCCCAACATCCTTCTCAGTTTCATTCACCATTCCTTCTATATTCCCCTTATTTAACCCTTCAGTCTTACTTTCCTCACTTCTGTACAGCTTTACGAAATATTCTTGCCAGCATTTCCTCACTTTATAATCGTTCCATACTATTTCGTTGTTCGTATACATCATTCCTGCAGCGTTCTGTTTTAGGTCACGTTTTGTATTTTTGACCTATTTCCAGAAGAGTTTTTTGTTTCCCTCAAAATAATTCAGCGTCTTCTCTCCTTCCACAGTCATCACTTCCTCTTTACTTATTCTCACTGCGTCCTTAGCTTCTTTGTTTCTTAATCTGTACATCTCATACTCTGATCCGCGCATTACTTTTGTGTCTCTCACCAGGTTTCGAAGTCGTTCATCATACACCAAGTCAATCATACTTTTAGATTCACCTCTTTGCCATATGCACATTTTTGTATTTAAACCACGTATTAGACACAAACCGGCTTATCTTCATACAGACGTTCACCAGGCGCCCACCATTCTCATTGACTCTTTGGTCTCCGAACTTTCCCACGACGCGTTCAGTATGTTCTCTTTGTACACCCACCCATACGTTCATATCTCCCACTATCATCACACCTTAGTTTGGCTTACATACGTTCAAAACTTTCTCTACATCATTCTAGAAGTTTTCACACGTTTGGTTTCTTTCTCCATTCACCGGCGCCTAAGCATGCAATAAGAAAATTCTTCGAAACTCCACTTCCATTTTACCCCACATTACCCGGGGAGATGCCAATTCGTACTGCTTAACGCAATTTTTCGCTATTATACGTACGATCACCCCAACTCCTTTTACGCCATGCACTTCAGTCTCAACTCCTGATCATAGTGCAAGGCTGCCATCCTCTATCCACACAGCATCATTTCCTTTGCGCTTTGTCTCCGATATACACAGAATACAAGCTACCTTTTGTACATTACATTCGCAATTTCAAATTCTTTACAATGCATATCTCTAACGTTCCACGTACCGACTCCACATTCATTTCTTCCACAGTCGCCAAACGGGGCCTGTCTGTTTCGACCTTGACCACCCCTTGTAGCCAGCTCGATCCGAGGTATTTTCAATCATATTTATTTAAATTTTACATTTTGTTCGTTTTACATTAAGAAACGTTATACAGAAAATTTGTGTAAAATTAAATTTTCTGTAAAAAACACGGCTACACTTTCTTTTATAAAATTAATCGTTGTTCAGATAATGAAAAATTTTGAACTAACACTTAAATTCTACATTAGGAATTTTTTTGCTGCTAAATTACGCATCATTTCAAAAAATTGCAATGAACATAATTAATCGATATGTTTAAGGTCTATATGTAAGTATTTTTATATCTTTGAAATATGCAGCTGCCTTAGAAATATTTGATAAAAACCAAAAACTTCCCCTAACAATCCCCCCCTATCCGCCGTTGGATTTCCAAACACCTCTAACCCACATGAAAAGCTTAAATACAAAATCTTAAGTATGTGGGTATTTTCGTTCTGGAGTTAACGTGGATACTAACATACATCTATACAGACAGACACACACAGACTCACACACACACACACACACACACACACACACACACACACGCACACACACACACACACACACACACACACACACACACACACACACATACATACCCACACACGCATACACGCACACACGCACACACGAACACAAGAACACACGTACACACGCACACACGCACACACACACCGTACACACACACACACACACGCACAGACACACACACACACAACACGACGACACGTACACACGCACACACACACACGACACACGACACACGACACACACACACACACACGACACACGCACACACACACACACACGCACACACAGACACACACACACACACACACACACACACACAACGCACACTGCACACACACACACACGCACACACACACCACGACGAGCACTAGCACGAACACGCGCTCATGCACACACACACACACACACACACACACACCACACACACACACACTACACACACACACGCATCATGACAGCACACACACACGAACACACGAACACACGTACACACACACACACACGATACACACACACACACACAACACACACACGCATACGCACACACACACACGCACACACGACACACGACAGCACACAGCACACGCACACACGCACACACACACACCACACGACACACACGCACACACGCACGACACGCACTACGCACACACGCACGCACGCACACACGACCTCGCGCCATGCACAAACACACACACGCACACGCAACGCACACACGCACAGCACAGCAACACACGCACACGCACACACGCACAACACACACACTCACAGCACACCACACGCACACGACACGCACACGCACACGCACACGCACCGCAACACGACACGAACACACAGCACAGCACACGATACACACTCACACACACGTTTAAATTAAGACATTGCCATAAAAGAAGAGTCTAAAGTTTCGAGTTTTGAATGGAATGCTATTAAAGCCAGATAAGCATCTAATGGTCCTGTTAGGTAAATAAGTGTCCGCCCGTTTCAGAGTCCGGTTTGTTTGTTTGTGTCTTCGCGTGCCTTGTTTCAGTTATCTTTCCTATAATCCTTTCTGGTTTTCCGTCTTTATTATAGCAGAAATGAAAACTGTAAGAGGTTTTAATAGTTTATTATATGTAAAATAACATAAGGATTAGATATACAAATGAGTGAATAAGTTAACAGTTTGAACCATACTAAACATTTAAACAAATATTAAGTTATATGAAAATGTAAACTTTCACCATTAACACTCATAATAAAATACTTATCTTTTTTGGGATTTTTTAATGGTGTACTTTAAATTATACAATCTAAACGTTTCGATAAAACTTACAGTTATCTTCGTCAGTAGTAACTGCCTCAAAGATGACAAACCAGTTCTGGTTTGTCATCTTTGAGGCAGTTTAATAATATTTAATTTTATGACCTAGTTATTCTTTACTAAAAAAAAAAAATTTATAGTTGGCTTTATGTTTCCCAAACTGTCATACTAATAGCAGGCTTATGTTTAAGTTTTAATTTTTCAAATTTGACAAAATTGTTTACTACATCTTTAACAATTTTTAACAAACATTACTACTGACGAAGATAACTGTAAGTGTTATCGAAACGTTTAGATTGTATAATTTAAAGTACACCATTAAAAAATCCCAAAAAAGATAAGTATTTTAAATATTAAGTTAGTTGCCTTGCCAGCAGGACCTAAGCTACGTATAGGTGTTGATGAATTTATAGCTTGAAGCTTACTATTTTTATTTATTTACTCAATTTTATCATTACAGAGCATAGTAATTATAATAAAACTGTTTTTTTCTAAAATCATATTAAATTGGTTGTTTTGTCAACCGATCCTAAAGAAGGATTGAAACATCTTTACTCGTCAACCCTTCGTTAAATTGCTGTATACGGCGCCCTCAGACATAAAAAAATTATGGTAATGCTCAGGTAGCACACATTTAAATTCCTCCAGATCCACTACAACCCTCTCACCGTTCTTTGTTGATGTGATGTCCAGATTAAACATCTTGTATTCTATCGCTGTCTCGAAATGCTTAACGTTTTTAAAGGGTTTAAAACATGTTGATGCATTTACAGCAATTAAATCCATATCTGTAATTACAACATAACATTAAAAATCTGCACAAGTGAATAGATACAGTAAATTGATAAAACCAAAAAACGATTACTTACCAGAGTTGTTGATGATCATGTTGAAAGAACCCCTTGGGAAGTCGACACAAGAATGTATAACTGTTACTTTTTATTTGTTATATATATTTATGCTACATTCACCTTCCTGCGTTTTGTTAGGTAATATAAAGTACATATAAGATATAACAACCGTAAAATTGCACAGGTGATAATAAGGTAACTGCAAGAACAAACAAAAAATAGGCAAGGAATTTACACCTACACAATTGGGCACAATTACAATAAATTACATATAAAGAAAAATTAGTTCGCAGGCCAAACATTTTTACTTAAACAAACTGAATCACAGGCACAAAAAACTCATTAAAACACAGCCTTACAAGAGTAAGTGCAAATAAATAATAACGTGACCAAGACACAAGCTTGAGTGACTGCGTTAGAAAAATACAGCGTCCCTTCCGTAGGTTACACATACATCTATACAAAACAATAAAAAACAGTAAAACATATTTCGAGGAGCATTTTTATGGTCATCTGGACCCCAGAGTGTGTAAATTAAGCGGTATTGCTTATATAAAATTATAACCGTGATTTATCCTTTACCCGTTCGCCCACGCCAGCTCTCTCTATATAAATATAATCAACAAACAACAATGCTAATTCGCCCAAGTCAATGAAATGGTGACTGCTATTTATAGATAAATATTTGAAAAAACACATTAAAACTAACACCCGAAAGACAAATTTGCGTTGGTTAGTTTAAAAGAAAATGTACACGCAAAAAAACTATTTAAAGAGAGACTGTTTATAATGAAGGTATCAAATCGATCTGGCTCGATCGAAACCCTAACCGCAACTGCCTTTCTCCCACTTCAATTACCTATATTTACTCCCGAAATCACCCACATTTTTCAAAAGTAATAAAAAAAAAGCAAGAAACATTACGTGGGAACAGTTTCATATTAAATATTGAACGAAATCTTAATTTTAAAAATATGCACTAACCGTAGAAAAACCTATATCTAATATCAAATTTCAAACGTAAGAAATAACGATGTCTTTGATCGCGGCGTGTACCGACGTAATTAATTATTAAACTAGTGACAATTTTACATCGTGTAAAATAAAAATATTCCGCAATTCATTACACCTCTTCAACAAAAGCATTTCGAGTGGACATCTGTTTCTATCCTAACATGTGTTTTTATTTTCCTTTTGCAACCCTTACTCAAATATCAATTACGTAAAATACAGAAAATAAAATATCCAGAATACATTATCAAATTACGATTTATTATCAAGATAATTGAACACAGTAATTATCTTTTTTATCGCGGTAACCATTGCGATTTAAAGATGTTTATTACAATAATGAAATTTTCGTGGTCCGCTATCTACAACATCTCATCGATTGATAACAAGCGAACATCCGTTACAGCCTTAGCCCACAATTCCATATCCTATGACTGCCAATTTATCCTTAACGAAATCCTAAAGAACCCCTCTGCTTGGAGCTCCAAAATCATATCTAATGGCACTAAAATTATGTCCCTCAACTGCGCTAATAACATAAAATACATAAACAGCTTCAACTCCTACTCATGGCTCTATCAAAACTTCCTAAAACTTTCAATTTCCCCGGCTCGAAAGGTCACTTCCCTCATCTATTTAACACATACCAAAACCAAAATTATGATACGTTTTACTAAACATGCATCTTTAAGGTGTCGACGAAATGTCTTCCTGTACTTGAGCAGACTTTATGAAGTGGTGAAATGATAAAATTGCTAAAGATACTCGGTTTAATTTCAAAAACGAAATAATGCGCTATTGTGTGTAAGACGTGGGTATTCTTAGAAAAGCCTATTTTGAGCTTTGGAATAGATTTGTCGATGAAAACAAAGTCGATCCCTTTAGATAATGCTGCATGATCGCTGGTGCTTATTGTCTTGTTTTATCCGTGAGAACACTTTGGGTCTCATCCCAAGCGGTGGGTACAGATTGGGTGACAAGCAGTCGAGGATTTCTATTCAACGGCTTCTCTGGTTCGAGCATTCTGAAGGCTGAAATATTCAGGACGCCCGAAACTGGCGTGAAGTACGGTTAAGGGAAGGCATTCTGGTTGATGGGTTTTCTCACGACATGAACATTGTATATCAGTTTAACGATTGCTATTTCCACGGTTATGAAAGGTGTTACCCCGAACAAACTGGTAATAGTAAACGCGAATAGGACACATCGTTTTTGCGTCGTGAGAATACGGTGGCAACAGTGGCCAGGATACGTTATTTTAACTATGATTTAATAGAAATTTGGGAATGTGAATTCAGAACAACGTGCTGAATCAATCACAGCTGAATCCCCGCGTCTTGTGAAATGTAGCGTGTTACCACCAAAAGATTTGTACCATACTGTTATGTCTCTTAAAATGCACGGTAAGTTAATGTTCGCCTTGTGCAGAACTTGTGCTGAAAGTATGTTCCAGTATGGTTGCACACATGTTTAGAACGAGCGTAAATTTACGGCAACTTACGTAGCGTACGAACTTCGAAAAGGTATAGATTTAGAGGATCGAGTTTTAGAAGTCTTTGAAGTGTGGGAGTATGAAGTTTGCCAATACGACAGAGGTAGTATGAGTGGGGTATTTTCTCAGGTTACGTGGATAACTTCCTTAAAATCAAACAGATGTGTTCGGACTGCCTTCATGGTGCAGCGATGACGAATCTAAGGATCGATACATCCGCGAATATTTGGTAAGCGAGAATGTCCGGTTGGACAAGGACAAATTTTATGCAAATCCTGGTCTTATATTATAAAATTCGGGCAGCGGGATAATTTAACACCAACTAGCATTATTTCTAATTCTCATAACTTTTTCAAAATTATGATGTCCACATTAAATGTAAACGGGGAAGTTATAGTCGTAAACTGGCTTAGACACGAGGATGGAGTGTAACCACTCAATACTGTCAATGTCGCCTTGGATAATTACACAACCGCCGATGCTTGTGATTTTCTTGGAGAAATGATCGATAAAGTGGAAGCCTACGGAGGGAGTAGTAGGATCAAGTATTTCGTAAGTGGGGGTCCTAAGAATTATACATAAAAGGTGTTCTCGACAACTAAAAACGAGTACATCACAGTGTGTAAAGCTAAAATTATCACACTGAAGTATAAAAGTAATTAATTTCGAAATACTAAAGTCCTTAATGTTAAACAAAATCGAACCTGTGTATGCGCATGCAGACAGTAAAATTGTTAAAACCTCTGGATACGATGTAGCATCAAAGCCAGAGAGCATGATTTACCAAGTACAGTACAGTATACGGCGCAGGAAGGAGGATAGTTATGACACCGTTCCTTCGGGTAACGTGGCTCGTCCACAGCTTTATTATTTTAAAACACACGGTCTATTCTTGCACAGTTTAATTTCTAATATCTTATTTGAAAAATCCCGTTCAGCAGCCACGTGACCATCCCTGAATCCATTTCCATTGTTTTCTTTTATTTCTATGTTAACCCAGTCACTTTAATTTTAAATATATTTTAACGCCGCACGTATAATACACGATACCATACTAGTAAAACTCTTTTGTTACGGTATAGGAGTTTTTACTAATTTAGCTGTAAGCGTATTTTATCACTGTATGCAAAACTCGGCAATAGCAACACGCGTTAATTTGATAAGGTTTGGGTAGTAATACAAGTGGATGGTGTGTATGTAATCTTAACGAATCATTAGAAACGCATTGCTTTGTACGGTGTTTGTCTGCAAAATTACTGTCTACAGTAGGTTGACATGTATGTTGAAATGAAAATTCAAATGAATTATTATTGAATCAACCATTCACCAGCATTATCTCATCTCGGTCAACTGGTCTAAACCTGTTGTAAACCTTCACTCGGTCAACACACGCTTGCTATACATCGTACATCTACAGTGTTACGTAATTCTTATTATTATGGTTGCGTAATGGTAAAAATTGGGCAAAATAAAATACATCTTTGTTTTTGTGTTAGAACTTTCAATCCGTGATTTCATCTACAACAACATAAATGAATTCGCTCAATTATGAATCCGAAGCTGAATATATTCGAGATTTTGGGGACTTAAGGGTAAATTATTAATGTATAACACCTGAAGATGACGAAGCCGCTGAAGAAGATGAGGAAAGCGACTTTGAGAGTGGGATCAAATGTTAGCACAAACATCGAGAAACCAGATGAAAAAGGAGAGATAACTGTAGATCTAACATACAAGGAGGGTGATGGTGCTGCTGCTGTGTATTATGCTATATATTAAAATATTCGGGTCATTAGTTCACGCAGATTGCGAGATAACTGCTTCACGGATTTCGATGATTTATTTTTGATATGAAGGTAATTTTTTCTAGAAAGAAATAGAGGAGCCAGAATTTTATTTTAAGGTTTTAATTTTTTTGAAAAAGTCTAGCAGCCGACGCTAATATTGTTGTCCATTTACATATATACGTTTGTGTTTAATCTTTTATGCGTTTTATTATCATCATTAAATTTAATTTTGAACGCAAAGTTGTGCGGAGGAAAGCTAGCTATTATTATTATTAATTAATTCCTTTTATAAAATGAAATATTATAGGTATTGATTTACGTATAACAAACTATTAAAAACCCCTTTATCTTTTTATTACTGGTATATTACAGAAGACACCTACTTCCCATGAGACCCTAGTTTCGGAATGCTATTTTAAATTTTAAGCTTTCCATCTTCCATTACTTTTGCAATATACCGCTAGATGGAACTACGATCAGACCCTGTTATAGAAATCTGCAATTAGCTAACTACAAAATGGACAACTAGATGGCGCCACAAACAAACAAGAGGGCTACTGCAGTGGGACTAAGACTGTGACAAGTTTAAGAGTCCTAACTGTTTCGTATGAGATAGTATGTAAGCCCCATTATTAGAATACTATTTCAAATTTTAGTTTTCCGCCATAATAAACAAGGGGGCCCGACTAGGGGCGAAGACCCGAGAACAAGTTCCTGAGCGCTATAGATGCCTTATGAGTTGGAATTGGGCCTCCATTATTAAACCACTACTTCAAGCTCTCCCGTCATAATAATTACAGAGATGTATATCTACTTTTAAACATATACCACCAGTTGGAACCACACTCAACCTCTATTACAGAAAACTATAATTGGTTTTAGAAATACACTACTAGATGGCGCCACATCTGAATACAGCACCTTAGGCCTCCAACCAGAGCACAGCCTGAAAGCTGGGTGGAGTCTAAGGACCAATTAGAAACCAGAGGGCGTGACTTACCCTTAGGTCCTCCAATCAGAATGCGAGGCCTAGACAGTATTTTCGCGCAGGACCAATCAGATGCAAGTGGGCGTGCGCACGTGGGGAGCCTTTTAATTGTGACGTCATCCGATTAAAAGTGGTGGGATAAAAGTGAACCCTTTGTACTTATGTAGAATTGTGATATCAATCTAACAGTAAATTTTTAGACATGATTGACACAATTTTTAGATTTATTGAGAAAGTAAGGATATTTTGTAAGCTGTTTGAAGCGAATTTTCAGGTGTGACTAAAATTAAAGTGAGTGAGCATTGCTGTCTTATGCGAACGATTAGACCGTATTCATGGCGTTATCGTAACTGGTGGCGCCTTTGTGACATATGTAATGACCAAATTCAGTTTCAGTAAACGCCCTATTAGTTGGGTTTTAAGCAAGAACCACGAAAATAATATTCACTTTACATACGGAACTGTGTTGTAGTGAGCATTTGGGACGAAAACACATTTTGACAGCTGCCTACAGTGTCAATTCTTTCGGGCGTAATCAGCAGTTTAGGACTATGTAAGATACAAATTCTTTTATAGCGTTAAGGTAAACAACGTATTTTGACGTTCACCGTATATTCAATATTTCGGCACGACGGATTATTGGCATAAAAACAAAATGATAACGTATCTTTTTTGAGTTTATACTGATATGTGGCGTATCAGGTTGGCCATCTTATATATTCGGCATTTTAGTTATCGTACATATTAAATGTTTTACTTGTTATATGTAACACTCCTTTCTGTTTGTGCACGTTATTGCGTAAATACAGGAAACGGGTTACTCAGAGATTGTTAAGATGTTTCCATCGGCATACATACGTACTCACAGAACACCAAAATGTGACAGCATTTTTTCGCTGATGCCGTTAAGTGCCGCTTCAAGTGTGAAATTAACATGGAGCCTTATATTTTCAATGTCATTTGATTTAAAAGTAGCTGATGAATGTTTAGCAGTAATACACACTCGTGCAAACCATTTTTTGGTTTTTGTTGATGAATGATGCATGAGCGACATGCACACCATTCCAGATACTTTGGTTATTTCACGGGTTGCTAGTAAATACTCATTAGGACAAATACGTGCCCAGAGGGCATAAAAATGTATCACTCTTTATTTTGTTTGTGGTGATATGTAGCATGCTGGATGTAAAAAAGGTATTCGATCTCACCTATTGAATATTTCGGTCTCTTTGAGGGTTTCTGATGGATTCTTAACGGTGCAAATACTTA